>JAQSVV010000375.1:0-56982 GCA_036375495.1 Agrotis segetum
AGATTGTTTTTAAACACACGAAAAGCCTTTTTAACCGACTTCAAAAAAAGGAGGAGGCTCTCAATTCGTCGGAATCTTTTTTTTTAATATATGTTCCCCGATTTTTCGAAGACGCCTGGACCGATTTGGATTTTTTTTGTTTGAAAGGGTATACTTTCCGATTGGTCCCATGATCATCAGGCCAGGATCTGATGATGGGATCCCAGGGAAACCGAGGGCAACCTTCAAATTTTATAGGCACATAATATCATTTTCATATATTTTCTTAAGCTGTTCAAGTATTTGCATCTGATAATCATCATCTCAGGTGAATGACCTGATGATGGAAGGTACAACTCCTTAACAGTAAGGAGTAGGCTTCGATTGATTTACTTTATGTCCGCATATCTCCAGAACTACAAGTCCGATTTAAGTAATTCTTTTTTTGTTGTACTAGGTATCATTTAACTTAGAGAATACTGCAAGTTTCATCAAAATCGGTTCAGCAATTTTTGAGATATGGAATTTTATTAGCTTATTGTCTACATGAGTGATGTGAGTGCCCTCTATCTGGCAGAAACTTGTTGCTCCGAAACTTATTTGGCAGAACTCACTTGGCAGAAACTTTTTTAAACGAACATTGTTATGGTATAAAAAATATTTAATATAATTGTTTTTTGGCCGAAAGTTTTTATGTCCGAATTTAAATTGGGATACTTTTAAAATGGCAGAATTGTATTGGGCATAATTACCTTTGTCAGAGTTATAATTTTTCATTTAGCATAACGTTTATTTAGAGCGCCGATTATTTGGAATAATTTGACTTAGTATACTTTGAAGATCACAGAATTTCAGAATAGAAATAATTTAATAGTCATAATAAAAAATAAAAAAAATGTTTTATAAAATCAATATGGTGTGCTACAAAAGTTAGTGACAGAAATGAATCGCTGCAAAACCGACTTCACGTAGTCTTGTCTGCCCTACCCCTAGAGTGTAATTTATAATCGCGTAGGCGCGGAGGGGCGAGGCGACCCGCGGGCTGAGGAGCAGGTGGTTTTAACGCACACCGCCGCGGCTGAGGCTGGCCGGCTTGCCGGCCAGTAAGCCGAAGCTGCAGTGGTGGGCGTAAAATCATCTGCGACGATTAGCTCGCGTGGGACCGCCGGAGACCCGCAGCGCCGGAGCCGTGACAGAAGCCATGCCTGCTGTGAATTTTCTGGGATAATGACGATGATACTTTTGATTATTATGGATATAAAATATATACCAAAAGATGATTCTGGTTGTGAACTTTCTACGATATGATGGTTATACTTATTGATTATTATGGAAATGAAATTTATGCCTAAAGATAATTCTGACTTACAAAATTATGGGTTTCGGTGTTATGGTAAATGAGTGTATGCCAAACGATTTTCTGCGAAAAGAGGTTTATGCTATCCGTTGCTATGCAAAATAAAATTATGACGTAAAAAGTTCTGCTATAAAGGGTGGACCCGAGTGATGTATGTAAGTACCGGTGCCAAGGATTACAAAATTCTAGTGCACACGTAAGAGAATAATGTTCTTAACAAGAATACGGGTTGAATATTTAAACAAAAAAGAGTAAAATAAAAACTTTTTCAAAAAAATGTAACCGCCTTCAAAAACAACCACAAAAAAGTGTAAAATAATCTACAAATTAACTTTTCTTTCGGAAGTCGGTGGCTAAAAAGACAATGAAAAGAAAAAAAACAAAGTCACCGAGTTCCGAAACAAAAATTTAATTTGTAGCTCATTTACACTTTTTTGTGGTTGTTTTTGAAGGCACTCATAAAGAAAATCTAATTTTACAAAGTCAATAAAATGACTGCTTCTAGATGCAACGTTATGCCTCATCTAGACGATGCACGAACTCGCACGCGAGTTGCGTTACATTGCGGACTTTATAGGTACAACGAATTCAGTTGATCAAACAAATATCGCAATGTTGTGAAACTCGCATGCGATTTCATGCATAGTCAGACTCGTACTGACTAAAACCCACACTGTTGCTTCAAACGTTATTATATTGCCTTTTTAAACATACCCGTAAACTAGACAGACGGGATACAACTAATATCACCCTTGTAAACCTAAAATCCTATTAATAATTTTTGGTGTGGGTTACTAATTTAATGAACAGAAAGCTTAGATAACAGCTGGGTCGCAGTCTTTTTACAGCCTGTAATCGGGTGATTCTCACGAAATTCCGAAATTCTTGTCCTTGGAGTTTATATAAATATCCAACAAAGAAATGGATGTTATAAATATTTCTATACAATCCACATAACTACACCTAAAAGTTTCACATAAGATTTTAGGGCCGTATAAATAAATAAATGAAAATGCATAACCATAATGTTCCTAAAATCATTCCCTCACTGTGTCCCGAGTACCAATTTTATTTACTTTTATTTACCAAAAAAGCACAAAAATCAATCGAATCATATTCTAGTAGGTTGGATTGTTTAAAAATATTATGAATTTATGGGAAAAACCGAAATTAGTGTTATAAAGTAAAAAACGCGTTAATAATTTGAATATGTATTATGTGTTTCACAAAAATAAGTCATTCCCTCACACTATTACTGGCAGTTGAATCATGAACGCATTTTAAATAAAATACGAACGTTACCATTAGTTTTTGAAAGTTAGCACTAATGCCAATTCATCAAAATGGCGAATTTTCTGTGATTGTGTTCGGGTGTGCGCTGCGAAAAGATTTCATTAATTTTATAGTTAAATTAAATTTTTGATCGTCATTCCATCACTTCTAAAAAAAACAAAAGGTAAGTACTCTTACTGGTTATAAGTTGAACAGATAAGATGGTTTTTGGGAGTAATTTCCTTAAGCAGAAAAATCTTTTAAAAATTAAGGTTATGTCACGAGTCCTTTACGGTTATTCTTTATTTCGTCATTCCCTCACCATCATTCCCTCATAAAAACTTATGGTGAGGGAATGATGATATATGAGGGAATGATTTTTGAGTGGGCTAACTGGCTTTTTTTATTGTTTGCTTCTATTAATTCTTGAATTTATTGCTGCAATATTGTTGTAGGTTAAGAAATGTCTAATGGCTAAATTAAAAAAGCAAGAATATGACAGAAAGCGCAGGGAAAAAATGAAAGCTGATCCTGTAATACTTAAAACAAAACTTCGTGAAAAAGAAAGAATTAAATACCTAAAAAAGAAAAAGGTCAAGTAAAACCTATATCCGCAACGAGTTCCCGAGAAAGAAGGCAAAAAAGGAAAAACTGGAAGAAAAATTGTCAAAAATATAGATTATTTTGAGACTAAACATTCATTTTATCTAAGAGACTAAAGTTTAAAATAAGAACTTTTTCTGTTGTTAAAAATGCTGTTAGATGAATCTTTAAGTTAGCAAGGATTTTGTTGTCATCTTTATTTAATTAAGTGCCTTAATTAAGTGTCATAATAAATACAAATAAGTTTAAATTAGAGTTATGCCAAAGTGCTGCAATAATTTTGTGATTTGCTGGAATTACTCATTGATCTTACGTATTGTTTAAGAACAAAATTTAATTTAATAAAAATTTCATTGAAAGAAAACTAATTTTATTCAAAAAGCTTCATGACTTCTCTGTAATAATCATTCCCTCACCTTATTTGTCATTCCCTCACTTAGATTTTTTTTAATGTCATCATAACTTTCATAAAACGCAATAATATGGGGGACCACTACATAATTAAATTCTAGTAACATTAGTACTATCAAATTCACACAAAATAAATATCAAATAATTTCAATTTTTTTTTGTCATTTTAAGATAGCCGAATTTCGGCATTTCGTGAAAATTACCCAATTATGAGCCGCTAGAAAATGAGCCTGTTCAAATGTTAAGCTGAGGGATTAACTTTTGACTACTCGTTAACTATAATTTTATTAACCGACAAAAAACGGGTATTATGTATGTTTGTCTACGATTTCCTCGCGTTTGGCTGAACCGATTTTGATGCAGTTTTCAGAAACCTTTTCTTTATAATATTCTGGAGAAGGTTTTAAAATACAATAGAATATTAATAAATATAACACGACATCGTCTCATGACGCAAGGAACCTTTATTGTTTACTTTGATGGCACATTTTTCAAAGACGCTGTTTCTACAAAGACTCCAAGGCCGACTTTTGTTGAATGTCTGATTTAAAGGCTAAAATAAAAAAAAAACTATTAAAATAGCTTAGGTTTCGTTTTTATGTCTTTGATTTTTGAGACTGAAATAAAAAAAAAAGATTTAAACCACTTTTTAAAAATAAGTATTAAAGTTTTTTTATTCCTTTTAAATGGATTTTCTCTTGGTATCAATCTAAACCAGAAACAAAGATGAGGAGTTAGACGGTGCAACCAGATGAAACTATGGAACTCCCGCGCACCGACCGAATCACTCAGCCGTCACCACGTGTGGTGTAAACTACCATATTTTTTTTGTCGTGCCGGTATCCAGGGTGGACAGCTAGGGCATGGATTCCACTGGATTCCACCCACCCCATGAAATATTTTAATCTTTCAAGACTTTTTCTCATAGGCACACGCGACGATCGACCGGAGGACACGGTGGAGCATACGGTGCAGGACTGCCCCGCTTGGGCAGAGCGCCGCCGTGTCTTCACGACAGCGATAGGCGGAAACTTTTCGCACCCGGCATTGGTCGAGGCTATGCTGCGGGGCGAGACGGAATGGAAAGCGGTTACCTCCTTTTGCGAAGCTGTCATGCTCGAGAAGGAGGAAGCAGGCCGCGTGAGGGAAAGGACAACGTCCTTCCTCCACCCGAGCCGCAGCGGTAGAAGCCCACGGCGACAGATGGAAGGCATCAGACGATCTCTGACCACCGTAGCCGCGGGCATGCGAGTGGTAAGTAATGGGCGACTTCCTGTCCGACCATGGACCGTTTGGGTTCGACGGTGCGTCGACTTCCACGCCCGCCTTCAAGAGTGTCAGCATTATGACGGGACCCCCTTTATGGGGCCAAAGTCTGCCGCGGTCGCGGGACTTATGAATTACTGTGACCCCAGACGTGAAGGGATATTGAAACTCACCGTGGATTTTAGTCGGTACGAGTATCAGAGTCCCTCCCTTCTGCTCTGGTAGGTCACACACACTTCACTCATTTGATGTTTTTACCACGCTAAAAAAAGGTAAGTACCTTAATACTAGCATTTTCTAAATGTTTATGTACGGTCACCTTCAGAGAAAACTAAAAGAATAGAATAGAATCATTTATTCGCTAGAGATAGTTCTAAAGGTGTGCGTCCACAGGTCGGCATCGCGCGTATCGGACGTATCGTACGTAACGGATTTTAGTTTGCCTTGTATAAAAACTCATACAACTGCGTCCACTGATCCGCATCGTACGGACGGCTCATTGGCAATGCCTTAATGCGATGCGTACCGATGAAGTCATATGGAATGCCGATCAGTAGAAGCGATGAAGTGGCATCGGCAATCCCATTGCTGATACACGCGTCAGCAATCCGATCGCTGCCGACACAGAAATCCGTTTGCTGCGATGTGCCCGATAAGTACGATGTGGACCTGTGGACGCTTACCATAAAAAGCTGTTTTAATTTAATTATAATAGATGTCTTTGTACCACCCATTAATTTTATGGTGGTACAAAGACATCTCACCTGCAATAGGCATGCGAAAATTACAGGTTTAATATACATGCATTACATCACAATATTAGAATGATTGCAATTTTATTGAAATAAATTGACGCTAATTACAAATTATACGAATGTCACGTATTAAACTAAAAGGAAATGTTAAAAAAATTAAGTTTGTCAAGAAAATGTCAAATTAAACTATTGTGGAATAAAAAAAAACTTTATTTAAAAATAGACATTACATAAAATTTATAATCAACGATCAATTCTTACTAGCTTTGCTTGTATGTAATTGAAAAATTCATTAAGTGTGTAAAAGCAACTCTCAACCAACCATTGTTTTAGTTTATTTTTGAATTTATTCATGCATTGGAAGTTCTCTGTAAACACGTGGGATGTGATTGTACACTTTTATGCACATCATTTGGCTGTTCTTTTTATGAAAAATGCTTTTACACGATATAATATTCAGCTTGGTAGGATCTCTTGATTTATACCTGGAATATTCTCTTTGAATTTAGCAAATGAGTGTGTTTGGTTCCTCACAAACATTCCTACCTCTAATATGTACCTACACAGACACGAGAGTTAAAACCTAACCTAACCCCCTTTGGTAAACATCGCTATGGTACATTCCTAGCAGTCCTAACATTAGGTTTAAAAACCTGTATTGGGAGTTTTATAGTTTTTTATTAAACAAATACTCGTAAATATCACAAAAATTTCCCGCTACTGAAGCAACACTACCGCATATAGGAATGCCAAATTCAATATTTACAAGCATTTTGCCGGCCTCGTCATATCAACACTAGATTTCAAATTTTCACATGGGTTTGGGCCGAAAGTACAGAAAGCCACCTGCTAACGCCACGATCCTTAGGCGCAGGCCACACAGAAAAGACGTAAGACGAGGACGCGTCACGGGCTAGTGAAAATTATATGAGAGTCGCGCCCGCAACGTGTCTCTTCTGTGTGTTTTACGTCGCGCCGCTTCTATACATTTTGTATGAAAGAGACGCCGAAGAGACATACGCCTCCGCCCCGTCAGCGACTAACGAGTTTTCTATGAGGCCCGCGCCTTAAATGGTCCTTTCGCCTCATCCACGATCATGTGGTCATATAAACACGCCGAGTGCTAGTAGCACGCAGCACGCGTTAGGCACGGTTTCCACCTTATAACCATGCTTGAAATCCACATATTGTCTTCTCAACTCAAGCCATGCGATTGGTGAATCACTCTCCGCTCTGCTCCGCTCCGCCTCAGTGGAAACGCAGCTTATCGGAATGAAGCGGAGACAAGAGATTTATTTTAAACAATTATCACCATACGAGTAATTCGTGATTGTTTATTCAAAAAACTGGTGGAAAACTGGCCTTAAGGCTCAAGCTACAATGTAATGGCCGAGAGAGACGCTATGACGATCAGGGGCCGTATTAGTGACTGAACTAGATGGCGCTAGACGACTTGTATAGCTCTGTTTCATTCACTCACTGGAACAAGCCTGGTTTAAAGACGTCATAATACGGCCGCAGTTCTAATAACAAGACATCAGAAACTTCATCAAGCGATTCTCGCTACTTCGTGAGACACCACGCCACCCCCCTCATTTATTCATTCAAACATTTCTATGTCTTGTTACATTGTACATAAAGTTTATATCTTTTTATTAAACTGATCGCCACTCATGTCGCTGATAATTTAATGTGGCTTGATGCTAAGGACACTGCGCTCACATTATAATTAGGTAAAAGAGCGACTCAAAATCTAACTTTATTTGCTACTGAATAAGATACACATTTCTAGTATCATCGCGTCTCGGTGTGTACTGACCCTAAATATACTACTGACGGATTGGGTTATGTGATAAAGTCAATTTAAACTGCATGAACAGATGCGGCGCGGGCGCGGGAGCGGGGGAGGGGACTGAACTAGCGATAGTGTCGAGTGGTAAACTAGGAGTTGCTATCAAAACACGGCTCAATGGGCAGCTTTCATGCTAATTTGCAATGTAACTAGTAACTTTTCACTAACGTGATGAGGTATCTAGGCGAAACTAAACTGTAAACTGTAGGTACAGCAAATATTGTAGTCAGATTAATAACTTAGTTTACGTTTTGCAAATGTTAGTTTGTATTACAATTACTTTGCTTAAAAATGATTATTTAATTTTGCACCTACTGAAGAAAATGTGTCATTCATCATCATCTTCCTGCCCTTATCCCATTTTACTTGTGGTCGGCGCAACACGTTTTTTTCTTCCATTCTCCCCTCTCACACGTCATAGTAATCATCTACTCCTTTTTCTTTCATTATCATTCCTTAGACAATCCATCCATCTCTTCTTTGGCCTTCCTCTTCCTCTGCATCCGAATGTCAAATGAAGACGTGTCATTATATAACTGTATTCCGACGGCGAGTAATGGATGACTCACTGTCTGATCATGGTGACATGGTCCATGCCTAACTCGACGGCGCATCGGTGCATCGTGTTCCAATCCGACGGGCCTCCATAGAGAGCCAAACACCTTCCAGGGTCGCGAAACAATTTAAACAGGTAACCGTAACCATAGAACGTAAAAGGAAAAAGAAGTAGCACGGTAAATTTTTGTCAGTATGAGTCTGATAGTCCCTTTCGCACCACACAGGGCGGGAGGACTAATTTGATGATAATACCACCTAAACAAAATGGCATATCAATGCTTTGCCTGCATTACAAGCTTTAAAATGTTGAAGCTAGCTTTTATGCACGAAAATCTTATAGCTTGACAAGCAATGCGCTTGATTGGATTTCCCGCCGGCAAAAATAACTAACTTCTGTACAAACTTTCATTGCATTATACTGAACCCTCGTGGAAAGTTCGTGTTGGTAAAGTAGACAAGACTTTTCTGCTTTTATGCTGTTAGAGTATCGATGACCAATTTTATTAATTTTTAGGTTTCTTTATCTCATAAAAAAAACCTTTTGAAAAAAAGGGAACCGACTTCAAAACCAAACACAAAAAAACTAAAAAATAACTTTTCTTTCGGAAGTCGGTGGCTTTGTTTTTTATTTCATTGACATAAATATGGCCACCGAGTTCCGAAAGAAAAGTTTTTTTTTAGTCCCTTTTTTGTGATTTTTGGTTTTGAAGACGGTTCCGTAGTTTTTTTCGAAAACTAAACTTTTTTTTTTTTTTTCGGTCCAGGAGTCTTTTAGTTGCTATATTCATCAACAAAAATCTTCATAAAATCGGCGTCTTTGAAAATCTACAAACAAAAACGGATCTATGCGAGCAACATCACAAGATATCCATTATTGTTTTATACTAAAACCTTCCCCAGAATGTAACAAACATTTTTCTGAAAACAACATCAAAATCGGTTCAGCCAAAAGCGAGATAATCGCGGACAAACATGCAATCGTCTCTGAAAATCTATGATCCAAGTAAGCAAAACGGATCCACGCGGGCAACGTCACGGGATATCTATTAGTGTTATATACTATAACCTTCTCCAGAATGTAACGAACACTTTCCTCAAAACCGCATCAAAATCCGTTAGAAAATTAAAAGTCTAAGTCAACGTAATCATAAAAAAATACGGTTGTTATAAGCTTTGTTTTGCCGCATATTTTGACATTTGGGGTGTAATCAAAACCCATAGAATACTTTCCGTTGACCTAGAGTCATATCATGCGCAAGTAAAAACTTACAGGTGGCCCACCATCGGGCATGATACCCCTCTTTGAGGAGTGGCTGGAAAAGCGTCACTTCTTCCTGACTTACCGCATGACGCAGGTCCTCACGGGACACGGAAGTTTCGGAAGCTACCTGTGTCGGATAAGGAGGGAAGAAACGCCTAACGGCGCGTTGTGTTCCACCTCAACAAGCGTTAGCAAGATGACGGGGCCCCCTCTAGAGGGTCAAAGTCTGCCGGGGTCGCGGGACTTATTTATTTACTGTAACCCGGGAACGTAGAGAGCTAATGAAGGACACCGTGGATTTTAGTCAGTACAAGACTGACAGTCCTTCCCGCACTGCCCTGGGTGGGAGGACTCATTTGATGATTTTACCGAGCTGAGAAAAAAAAGTTGGCCTGCCATGACGTCTTCAAGCGTGAGTGGTTCCGCTCAGGGACCGAGATGGAACTGGACGACTTGTATCTACTGTCTCTTTCCCACAGCCTAAATACTCACGCTGTCATGGTAGGCCACCCTGTAAAAATCCTACTACTATTATAAAGGCGAAAGTTTGTAAGTATGGATGAATGTATGTTTGTTACTCTTTCACGCAAAAACCACTGAACGGATTTGGCTAAAATTTGGTACACACATAGTTTATAATCTGGATTAACACATAGGATAGTTTTTATCCCGATTTTATGTTCCCGTGGGATAACTTTCGAGTAGTAGCGGGTGAAGCCGCTGGCAACAGCTAGTAAAGGAATAAGTACGAAACGTACATATTTATTAACTGTATCACAGACTTTGTTGTTAATTTCTTTTTAAACTTATTTCATTTTGTTCCTCATTGATTTGATAGTTCCATCGATAGTTTATAATCTGGGTTAACACAATGGGATAGTTTTTATACCGATTTTATGTTCAAGTGAGATGATTTTCCGACGGTTGGATGCCGATGGATGCAAGTGGCGAATTGTCGTTGCGGCCTAAGGGCTGATGATGCTGTAAAATGCTTTGACAAAAAGTCTGTGTGCCATAATTAGGACCCAAGTAATTTAAAACGATAAATCATGGAGTACGTTTGGCACTGCCTCAGCTTTGAGATTATTTGGTCACACACGGGCTAAGGCAGTCGAGTCGCTTTGTTTGTCGTGTCAAAACCCAGAGTACATGGAAAACCGCAGTTTGTGGCTGCCGCAATTCGCATCGTGGCAGTGAAGTGCAGTTACTAAATTAACTTCGTGATGGTTGAAAATATTTCCCTTAAATAATTCATAACTCTTTTTTATAGTGTTATGTTGCGTGCAACTTTCGTTTATTGTAACAAAACACATTATAAGTAGTCGTGATAATTATGCTCTTTCATATAACTTGTTTGTCATTTTTAATGTTTTTTTTTTTCATCCATGCTCTGAGTTCAAGCAATGTGGTTGCAAAGGCATAAAAACTAAAAATAACAACAA
This sequence comes from Agrotis segetum, assembly GCA_036375495.1. Lineage (NCBI taxonomy): Eukaryota > Metazoa > Arthropoda > Insecta > Lepidoptera > Noctuidae > Agrotis > Agrotis segetum. The sequence continues at coordinate 10,757 of JAQSVV010000375.1, forward strand.
AACTGAGATCAGACACAAATAATTTTGATTGAATGGGTTAGCAACTGTTAAGTCTCGATGAATCAAATAACTTGGAAAAAAAACTTGAAAAAAATGTTAAAGCATTTTGTTAAAGCAAATTCATTTAAAGTTTCCTTCTGGGAATTGAAATGGATTTTACTCATTCCTGGAACTGAAAAATTACCTTAGTTAAGTACCGATATATTTATCTGTTTTTAGAGAGAATTTTAATTTCTTGTTTACACAACCTTATCTTGTAAAAGAGAAAGAAGCTTACTAAGACAAACAATTAGATTCATTTATAATTTTATTTTGGTTTCAGTATGATTGATAAATAAATCAATTTTATACGGCACGGTGGGGCCCAGTTGCTGTGCGAATGGCTGCTGCGCTGCGTTTCGCGATTCGATAACCGTACGCAATAAATAACACATTAATTGCTCATAAAAGGTCTCTTACTGCACCAATTTCAATATTGTAATGTATCTCATTATGTACTTGTACGTAATGGTAATGTAAAGCGCACGGTTTATCAAGATGCTCCGGATAAGGCAAACGGCACTTTTTTTAAATCTTAGCAAAGAGTTTTTATGTCAGAAAAGTGGTCAACCTCTTATGAATAAAATTAACTTTGGGAGATAAAATATCATAAATAAACACTTTAATTACCTATTTAATTTAATAAATTTTGATAATTAATTACAACCATTCAACTGTAATAAAAACAAAAACTAAAACTTTTCAAAACATTTGTTCGAAATAGTAGTTTATGAAACTGGTACATAATGATACTGTACATAATGATAATTATACACGAGCGTTAAAAAACGAGCGAAGCGAGATTTTTAAACTGAACCAACTGTGCCCTCGATATAAATGATCTACAAGTAGTTGTTCCGGGTCTGGGTGTTTGAGCATGTGAGTTTTCAACACATTTGCTCGAAAAATGCAATTACAAAGCCTGTATAAGTTGTTCGAAAATTAAAAATTACGCACCATACAACGGAACGTGCGGTAAAATAGGCACTCTCACCTAAGGGGCTGCCTCCACGACGAGCGAGAGAATCGCGACGGGTCCGCCCTTATATCGTCGGATAATCTCCACGAACGAGCGATAATTCCGCCGCGTATCGTCGCGAGTCGTTACGGTATCGCGGCGATTCCGCGGCGACTCGTAACGGTATCGCCGCGTTTCTTCGCTTAACGAGAGGCAATGCTGAAATGACGCTGCGTTTGACAGCGCGCCCGCCGCGCGCTCGTCGCGAGAGCGCCGCGAGCGCGCGGCGGTCGCGTTGCTAGTCGCGGCGGGCTAGCGACGATGTAATGACGTTTTGCGCGCTCGTTGCCACTCGTCGCATCGCGGCGATAATATCGCCGTGTGGAGACGGTTCCATAAAGAGTGTATAAAAAAACGTGGCACGGCGATAATATCGCCGCGATTCTCTCGCTCGTGGAGGCAGCCCCTAACTACCATACATACCCCGTTGTATAGCACCGTGCGTTTTCTTTACGGTTTTTTTTAATTTCCATAAAAAAAATAAGAATTCCACCAAAGAGTTTCACGTTATGAGAAAAAACAACCTGACCTGACTGATCAAAACTTCTTGGTTAAAAGGGCGGGAAATTTCTAACAGAGCGGACGCGTCTTTTTTGTTAAATAATTAGAAAATTTTTAAAATACTGTAAAATAGCATCAATAATTGTAGTTCTGTAGTGTAAATATTTATATTTAGTAGTAGTGTTTCAATCTTTAGTGGTAAGTGTTTTATTTCTTATTTGTATAGGTGAACATGAATGATCCGCCTGACCCGGGGGGCGAAGTCCCCCCGGCAGGCAGTTATGTCACTATAATGTCTAATGAATCGGGCATGGAGACCGATGGGTCATCTACGGCCCGAGCTTTAAAACCTACTAGTCGAGTACATGTATGCAAACATTGCAATAAACGACGACGCACTCGCAAGGGCCACGGACCTGAATCTTCGGGTTGTGATTGCTCGGATATAATCATTGCTGCAAATCAGGAGAATGCCCCTGTTATTAATTCGTTGCCAGTAGTTCAGACCCCACATCAAATCAACTCGTCATCAATCCCTACGGATACAGTTCCCGCGCAAATTTCGAGAAACATGTACGATAAAACGGATTGCGCGCCTTTTGTCGTACATGTTCAAAAAACAATATAAGTAATGATAATGACACCACGCTGCACCCTATTACTTTCGGAAAGTTTTTAAAATTCAATAAATTTCAAAATATAGTTAACGGCAGTGTGAAAAAAATTGGACGTAATAAAATAAGTCTGGCATTTTCAAAGTTCACTGAAGCAAATTCTTTTGTAAACCATACTAGCCTAGCTAAACATAATTTAAAAGCATACATTCCTTCTTTCAATGTTACAAGAATAGGATTAGTTCGTGGAGTACCTGTCGAATGGTCTCCAGACGAAGTAATAGAAAATATGTCGGTGCCAATCGGTTGTGGTCCCATTTTAAAAATTAGACGGCTTAATTTTAAAAGTATCACGGACGGTATAAGCTCATGGAAACCATCACAATCTGTTGTGGTAACTTTTGATGGACAGATTTTACCGAAAAGAATTTTCATGTGTTACAATGCGTTACCTGTAGAGTTGTACATCTTCCCAACCATACAATGTTTCAATTGCTGTCGTTTTGGACACACTAAATTGCACTGTAGGTCGAAACCTAGGTGTTACAAGTGTGGCGATGGTCATTCCGCCGACTCTTGTAGCATCGGGGATGAATGTGATGCTAATTGTTGCAGTTGCAGTGGTAACCATTATGCCATTAATAAAAAATGTCCCGAATATGAGAGACAAAAATCAATTAAACATTATATGGCCCATAATTCTGTTTCCTATGCAGAAGCTTCTCAAGTTCATCCCCCAGTTTCTAAATTATACTCTGAAACGGTAACATCCAGTCATAAACAACAAACGAAATCTCCCCCTATTTTAGAATCAAAACAGCCAATATCATACACAAAAACAATTTTTAGAAAGCCTCGGGACCCACCAAAAACACAAAAAGGGTATGACAAACATGCACATCAGGCTTTAGTTAAAAATGATAATTCATCTTCTGATAATGGGTGTGCTTTACAGAACACAAATAAAGGAAACCAATTGGAAGAAATTATTGCTTTAATTAACTCTTTTTCTCAACATAATAATATAGAACCGTCCAACGTTGCCCCAGTAATTGACATTCTATTAAACTTATTCCACCACAATGGATCTAAATCTTTCAAAGATTGTTCAGTGGAACAGTCGCAGCATAGTCAATAAGAAATCAGATTTATCATATATTTTAAATAAATATGAGCCATTTGTTGTCGCTCTCTGTGAGACATGGCTTAAACCAGGGTTTTCGTTTAGAATCCCGGGTTATACCTGTCTTAGATCAGACAGAAGCGATGGGTATGGCGGAGTCGCCATACTTGTTAAAAATTCTTTTTCTTTCAAATCTTTTGACCTTCCTCCTCTATGCGATGATATCTCGGCTGCCGCAGCAATTGTAAATAATATTTGTTTAGTTTGTATATATTATTCTCGCCCTAATGTAAATATTTTCTCTGAAATCAACAATCTTTTAGCAGTATTACCTAAACCATTTTTAGTAATGGGCGATTTTAACTCCCAACATCAAGCCTGGGGTAGTACTCACTCTAATTATTATGGGGAGCAATTACTGAACATTTTAGATCTTCATAACCTTTGTATTTTAAACACCGGTCTTCCAACACGTCATACAGATCCAGATCAGGGAACAAGCGTTCCTGACCTTTCTATATGTACACCTGATAAAGCATCGTTACTGACATGGGCACACTTGTCTTCTTCCTATGGTAGTGATCATTTTCCCTTGATCATAAGTTTTCCTTTTAAAAAACCTGATTCACATATTCCAAAACCTAGACTAAAGTACAGATTAGAGAATGCTGACTGGGAGACATATAGGGCTGCTGTAGAGAATAAAATTCATTTTTTGTCAGATTCTTTATCAAATTATGATTCACAATTATTATCTGATGAATTTACAAAGATTCTAATAGATGTAGCAGATAATATTTTCCCAATTAAAAATGGTGCCTCAGGTAAGATTCCTTCTCCTCCCTGGTGGGATGCTGAGTGTACAGAGGCAATTAAAAACAGGAAAGAAGCAGAGAAAAGATATTGCAAATCTATGTCAAAACACAATTTTCAATTATTCACGGAAATTTCTCGTGATACACTTAAGCTCCTTAGAAAAAAGAAATTTGAAGGTTGGCAGAGATTCTGTACTTCACTTTGTCCACAAGTATGTGCGTCGGTCGTGTGGCGTAACATTAGGCGCTTCAGGTCAGCATTCAGTGAAACAGCAGCTACAAAGTTGCCACCAGAATTAGCTAATCTATTTATGGACCAACTAGCACCTCCTTCAGTTCCCGAACATAGGTCTTTAAGTCCTTCTCCATCTTCACCTATTGGTCACCCTGAGCTTGATTCACTTTTTACATTGAGTGAGTTGAAAGGTGTCCTTTCCCATGTTAAAGATTCAGCTCCTGGAGAAGATGGTATACCATACTCATTTATAGCAAATCTCTCTGATCCAGTTCTTTCTGTGTATCTAAATCTTATCAACAATGTTGTCAGTTCTGGTTCCATTCCATCTAGCTGGAAATCCCAAAGCATAATTCCTATCTTAAAACCTAACAAGCCTCCAGGTGATGTTTCTTCATATCGTCCCATTGCTCTGTCATCAGTTCTAGCCAAAATTACTGAGCATCTTGTTAAGATCAGGTTAGAATGGTTTATTGAAAGTAATAATTTGTTAGCTCCCTCTCAATTTGGTTTCAGAAAGGGCAAAGGCACCATAGACAGTTGAGTGTATTTACTACCGACATTCGCTTAGCTTTTTCTGCTAATAAATCTGTACTTGCAGCTTTTCTTGATATTAATTCTGCATATGATAATGTTCTGGTATCCGTGCTGGAACAAAAATTGAATGCATTGAAAGTTCCAAAATTTTTATCCAATTTTATCATTAATATGCTTTCAGAGAGATCTATAAATCTTTACCTTGATGATGGAACCAAATTTTCCCGATTAGTGTGGAGAGGATTGCCCCAAGGATCTGTGCTCAGTCCTCCTCTTTATAATATATATACCTATGATCTAGAATCCTCTCTCAACAGATCAGTACAAGTACTTCAGTATGCTGATGACTTGGTTTTGTACCTTTCTGGTAACAATGTTGACAATTTAACTACTTCATTAACAACTTCTTTGCAGTTATTAAACTCATGGTTAGGACACAATGGCCTTGATCTCTCAGCCCATAAAAGTAGTGTTGTTTTGTTTTCAAGAATGCGTAGGCCCCCAACAGTCTCTGTTCAGTACAACAATGCTTCTATTCCTGTAAAAAATCAAGTAAAATTTTTAGGAGTTATTTTGGATTCCAAATTAACAGGGCTTCCTCATTGTGAATATATTACAGCAAAATGTGAAAGAAACATAAACATTATCAGATGCCTCTCTGGTGTTTGGTGGGGTGCACATCCTTTCTCATTAAAACTGCTATATAATACTCTAATTCGTAGTGTTATCGACTATGGTACATTTCTGCTGGAGCCTGGAAACATTAAAGGATTCAAAAAACTAGATGGAATTCAGTCCAAGGCCCTGAGAGTTATATCAGGTGCAATGAAATCCAGCCCTACCAGGTGTTTGCAGGTGGAATGTGGAGATCCCCCACTTCACTTGCGAAGACAATTTTTAGCTGACAGATTTATGTGCCGATGTTTACAATTTACAAATCACCCATTGAAACCGAAAGTTTCTCTTCTCTCTGAAGAATTGACAAGTTCAACTTACTGGAAGCATAAAGCTACGCCTTGTTTAGTTAAAAGCTTTAGAAAATTTAATCTAATTAAAGCTCCAATTCATCAGTCCCCTTTTCTTCCCATATTCCACTGTAATTATAAAGCATTAACTCTGTTGCCATCCATCAAAGATAACCTCAACATTTTTAAAGATGACATATGTCAAAACCAGAACTTTAATGTTACCATGGGTCTAGACTGGAATGATTATCATCACATTTTTACAGATGCCTCAAGGCACAGTAGTGACACTTGTGTGGGGGTTGGTGTATATCACTCTCAATACAATGTGACCCAGAAAATTAAACTCCCCCCCGAATCTTCTGTATTTACAGGCGAATGCTTTGGGATATTTAAAGCGGTAGAGTACCTATGTCCTTCTAATGAAACTTAAAAAAACAATAATATTGACTGACGCAAAAAGTGCACTTCAATCTTTGGCCAGATTTCCTTTTTACTTCCAAAATTCTGCAGTAATATTTGAAACACGGGAACTTCTTCTCAAATGCTCCTTGAGGGGATATTCAGTGCATTTTGCCTGGATACCTTCTCATTGTGGTATTACTGGTAACGAGAACGCTGATAAATTAGCCAATGATGCGGTGCAGTGTGGTGACATTTTTCCGTACAAAAACTACATCCAAGATATTTCTACCTTGCCCAGGGTTTATTTAAAGGAAGCTTGGAATCAACTCTGGACAACCTCATCTGAAATAGGTAGACACTATCGTGCAATTCAACCTGATATACCTGCTAAACCATGGTTTAGTAGGTTCAAGTTTAGCAAGAAATTAACAACTATTTTGATACGTATGCGCTTAGGTCATGTTAGCTCTCCTGCGCATCTTGCTAAGCTTGGCATTGTGCAGGGTCCTGAGTGTGCATGTGGTGACGAATATGGTGACCTCAACCATATATTTTTTTCATGTCCACTTTATGATCATTACGCCTGTCCCTATTAACAAGGTCGGATGTACCACTTTCGCCTTTTTCGTTTTATTCCATTTTTGACCTCACAAAAGCATTGTCTTTCAGTAGCATAAACAAAAAGTTTTAATTTCCTTATAGTTTTTGAGATAGCCAAGTTAACATTGTCGTATGTGGCATGACTGTCCGTTAACAATGATGGATGTTATCAAACGACGTTTTTAACGGGGTGCAGGAGGGAAAAACGCCGTAGGTTGTGCCACAAACAACCATATTGTAGGGGCGTGAGAATAAGGCGTGCTATTTTAGTGCTTATTATTCTAGATTGATTTTTTGGTTCACCAGCTTTTATTAATGAGTTTGGCAAATCTTTTGGATTATACAATTAAAGTTGTAACATGTACCACATCCGACTTTGATAGTAGTTTGATAACATATGCAGTTTGTCGTTTGTGGTACTACCTACATTTTTAGCTGCTCCTTGTAATGTAAAATATGTTGGTAGTACCACATCGGACTTTCTTGTTGGTTTCAATATAATTTTAAATTGTCGTATGTGGTATTTCCTACTAGGTTAGTGGTAAAAGTATTAGAACTTTGCGTAGGATATAGTAATATTGCAAAACCAACTGACAGACAAAAACATTTCAGGTTTCGATATAGGTACCGTGTACCTATATTGATATTACACAACATTTTTTGGGGTATTTTTTTGCCTAAACTGGTATGACTGTAGACATCATAATGTGTTTACGCTAAGAACCAACAGAAAACAATAATACTTTAATAATATAAGTTAGTGATCCAAGAATTCCAAGTACTAAACTTAGAAGGACTGGAAGGTTCAACATCAGCCTGCACTTTTGTCCACAGCTGAACATAGGCCTATCCTAATGTACGCAAAAGTATGGCAAGTCGTCGTTGCACCTGGTTAGCAAGCGTCCTACACCACGTTTGCCTAGTCGCGATGTCTACTCAAATATACGTATAACCAAATGACTGTTTGTCCAGAGACAGATGTGACCAGCCCACTGCCAGCTATGTCAGCAACTTTGGTGCTTTGACGGACCATCCCACTCCACTATTTTATCTATCAGAGTTATTCCGAGTAGTCTTTGTAAAATAGGTTGCTGTGGGACTAAAATAGCCCAATATGAGTGTCCAAGATTCGGTATCGTAAATTATAATTGGACACACGATAAGACTTAGTGGAGACCGAATGATGCCCAACCCGACTAAATTCTTCTGTCGACTGCCCTCTTGAAGTTGTTCCTACTCAACCAAACTGTTTGTCCAAGGTAGACTTATTCATGATCAGTCAAGAATTGCACCATTTATAACGATCTGTCCCTAGATCCCTATGCGTTGTAAAGCTTTAGTCACGCTTGTTCTATTTTCTTTCTAAGCGAGCATGTTAAACATAATATCCTCATTTCATTGGTGAACAGATTCGGGAATATAACATGCCACTGCATTTCTGTATCTAAACTCTATATCTGTACGTGGACTTTCACAGTCGCAGCGACGTACATGAATAACATTTAAATTCTCAGATGTATCGCCAGTTTATTTAGCAAAGCTGCAGTGATTTTAGAAGCACCAAGGTTTCAACGGAGTCAAAGGTCTTGTCATTATCCACAAATGTTAAACACAAGGGCTTATTATACTCTTCAGAGTTCTGTATAACCTGCCTCACTATGTGGATGTGTTATATTGTGCTAAATGTTCTGCGAAGCCCGGCCAGTTTCAGACACTGAATTTAGTCAAGTCTTCTTACGAAACGATTTGTGATGATAATCGAAAACATCTTTTACAGGTGGCTCAAGAGTTAAATGGGTCGACAGTTTTTAATAGGCTCTTATCTTACTTCTTGAAAAACAGTATCAAAACACTCTTGTTTCACATCCTTGGGAGTGGAACAGAAGTGAACTCTTATTTTAGTCCATAATGTACAATATGTGACTATTGTGACTATGTAACCTTTATAGGTTTCATTACAGTTAGTGTCATTGATGAAGCTAGAATCAATTATTTATTGTCAATGATTTCAATTATATTGTTCGCAAAATTGAGGTATTCTGTTATGTTTGTTCTTTTAGAGACTAGTTTCATTTATATTTGCTTTCGAAATAATTCATTGAAAATAATAATATTGTATTTCACTTACATTTTAAACAGTTATGACAAAATCTTGATTAGGACTTCCCATGAAGAATGATGTATGTGGAACTTGCGACAACACATAGATAAGTTTTTCCAGATAACTTTGTAGGATGTGATAGAACCGACTAAATATAGTGTACCAAATACCGATAAAAAAGTCATGTCTGACTTTTCTCATATTTACAAAAGGAAATATAACATTTTACTATTATGTATATGAGCTCTTAAATATATGACAATTTTTAATATTTTTTTTGTAAACCTAATTTCAATCATAAAAAAAATATAAGCAATTTAAACTTTGACGCGCTCTCCTGTATAATTACTGTTTTGCAGATCCGATATTGTTAATAGGGACAGGCGTAATATTTATACCTTTTTTCAAAACCTTTTATCTGTAGGAGTTCCTTTTCCTTCTTCCGTTCCTAGTATTTTATTTCATTGTAATATAGATGTATATAAAATTATTATAGAGTTTTTAGTTGATAATAATATTTCAATTTAATTTGTATGTACATTTTCTTATTTCCTTTGTAGTTTACTTTTATTTTGTTCGTGTATATGTACCTATATACAATTAATTGATGCCTTTTCCAAATTCCGTCAAATTGTCGTCCATTCCCTTTTCCTTTCGCGATACCTTTCCTGCTCTTTAACACCTTCTGGCAACAAGCACGAATAGTGCATAGCCAAAACAAAAAAAAACTTCTTGGAAGCGGTTTTGCTCAAACGTTGTCTCACTTTAATACTAAAGAGTAAATGAGACGAAAAATGTATTTCTAATTTTCCCCACGTGCATGTGGCGCCATTTGCGAATTCGCGCCATTTTCATATTAGAAACTTTAAAAATTGTTGCGACTTTCCCACTGTTATAATAAAATATTACATTGAATTACTGTATAAACTAATTAATAATATGAGTTCAAGAGAGGGATCCGATATTAATTATGGAATCTACTCCACATGCTATTTTGAATGAGGCGCAAATTGCAGAAAACGGTCTCTTGCCGCCAAAATAGCGAGAGCGCTTTCCAATGACTTAGAATAATTTTGTTTAATTACATATTGTACTGTTTTCTCGCAAATCTGTTGAAAAACATTGTATGACACACGTGCAAAAAATTGGTATTTACAAACTCGTGACTATGGTAAGCCATCGACTTCATCTTGGGCTTACATTCGTCTATGTACTCGTTTATAAAAACCAACTTACCGCACTTAATCATAAATAACTGTTAAATGTTTGTAAATACACCTACGATACAGGAAAATATCTTAGAGTAGAGCAATTATTTTTTCATTCAAGAAAATAAAGACTTTCTCGCACGACATTGCTAGGCAACGCGGATTTCACGTTCGCGTGGGCTTGTATAAAATCGGATAATACCTAAATCAGCGTTAATTCTCGATTAAACACCGTCACGGGGAAATGTCAGTGTCCGGTGCTAGCAGCTCATCTACTTTATCCGTTCCAATTTTCCTGTTTTTGTAGATAATACAGGCTTTTTAGGGTTCTGTACCTCAGAAGAAAAACGGAACCTTTGTAGGACTACTTTGTTGTCAGTCTGTACGTCTGTCAGACTATTTTTCTCAGGAACGCGTAGAGGTATCAAGTTGAAATCAATATCTATCAAATGCTCAAGTTGGAGCAGAGAAAAGTATGAATGAAGCCAGAAGAAAGAACTTACATTTCAAATAAAAGAATAAGTTCAAAAATTGATAATTTATAACGTTGTCATAGAAAAACAACTACAAGCTTATGGTAAGAGTTTATTTCCTTTTTAAAGTTCATCTTTCAACTACGAAACCCCTCATTGTTCTCACAATATTCAACTACACGAATACCAAAACACATTGTTAATCAACCTAAACGTTCAAACCCACAGGATTACGGTTCTGTCTTTCCAAAAACAAAAAGGTCCATTTTCTGTTCATTTTTCCAGACAATATAGGTAAGCCAACAAAAATAATGCCCCGAGGTCCCAGTAGACCCTTTTACCTTGTCTGACAGATTTATCTGGCATGTCAGTCAATATAAAGCGGGCGTATTATGCGTCTCGTCTGTCACGCTCTCCTGCAAACTCAACCCCCCAATGCCACTTAACCTTGACCAAAAAACCGAAGCCTGCCTGAAGGTTACTGCTCCAACGCTCGATTAATCATATGTGCCTATTTATTTGATGGGTTGTATACACACAGTAATGGTATGTAGTTTTGTAAGATTACTTGCGGCAATATTAGAGGGAGTATTTTTTTTGTTGTATGTGTTCCTGGTATATACCTGGTATATGGCGGTTGTATGTATTGGGGTTGTTGTTCCTGGGGTATGTATTATGTATTGTATATGTATATATTAATTATTTATAATGTTTTATATAATTATGTATGTATTTTAAATCCAAATGATACCAAAGACTACCTACAGTATTGTTTCTCCCTTCTCTTCAAATCCATCCAAAGGTTGTCTTGAAAAGATCGCTTTTAGCGATAAGACCGCCCACTGCGTCACCCTATGTGTAAGGTATTCTTTGTACTTGTAATTTGTATGGTGTGCACAATATATAGTAATAAAATAGTATGTAAATATATATATCTATGCGAGAAAACTTAGATTTGAAGGAACAAATAAAAGAAAGTTACCTATTTTAGAATGGCAAATAAAATTATTATCATTCATAATCTAAAAATCGGCCAAGTGCGTGTTGGGCCACGCACAGTGTAGGGTTCCGTAGTTGCCCATCAAAATACTTATGCGAACTAACTAAACTGATTCGCTGAATTCAATTTTAAAAAGAAGATTTTTCAAAATTGGTCCAGGAGTGTTTGAGAAATCAGGGAAAATACATTAAAAAAAAGATTACGACGAATTTAGAACCTCCTCCTTTTTTTGAAGTTAGTTAAAAATAGTTGACGATAAAAACCTACCTATCTCCAAAAAACATACCGTAAAAACATACCGATTAAAGCTGTAAAAATAAAGTTGTCAAACTTACATTTGCAGTTGAATTACATGTTCTCCGATACATTTTGTTTAAGAAAATATGTTATCCAAGTACATTTTATAAGTTGGTCGACTATTACTCCTAAAGTTTTAAAGCCTACTTAGTCATGACAATTTTCTTTTAAACTTCGTTATATAAGTATACATAACGAAGTTTAAAAGAAAATTGTCTAAACTATTGTGAATTTTTTTACACCCCCAAACATAACCGTTTAGCTGGTATAGGGGGGGACACTCGAGTGGAACAAAATTTAGCACTTTAAAGCTTAATAATTCACAAACGATTTTTTTTATAAAAAAATTGTAAATGGAAACTATCAATATTAAAAGACCTATTTAATGATACCCCACACTAAGGGGTACGCGTGAAAAAAAAAAACATCCCCACTTTACGTGTACAGGAGGTACCCTAAAAAAAATATTTTATGAGATTTTATTTTACCACTTTTTCCGCACGGTGATGGAATAAGTCCCGCAACCTGAGCTCGCTCCTAGGCCTGATTTTTCCTTTGGGCTAGATTGACACTGACACGTAACTCAACTTTTTTAGAAAAAAATAAAAACAGCAATATTTATTGTATTTGTTTAGTTAGCGAATCGGGTAAAGTAGTGAACCTGGATGTTGCTTTAGGGTCAGTTCGAGAGCAGGACGAGATTTTGAGTCGCTCCATTAAAACGTGCGCGCCGCACGCCGCCCGTATCGCATAGATCTCAAATCTCAGTGTGAGTTGACCTGAGTTCAAACAAATCGCTTGCGTCAAGATGACTGTAACTGTTTTATCAGAACTAACCACTAAATATTTGCGCTTAATACTCGTAACAAATTCTGGGTTAGTTTCAGTGTAATATTTCGAGGAACTTCAGCGATGTTTGTATTTATTAAAAACTAGTGTTTGCCCGCGGCTTCGCTTACGTTAATTTAGAATTTGAGAAACAATACGGATCGTTTAAGTGGCGCCATCTGCAATATGAACGTATATTTGTTTTTCTCGGCAACAGCTCTCTTCTATTTTAGGGGATGAAAGGTATCCTATATTCCGTGTCTAATACTCCTGACAATGTATATACGCAAAATTTTGGGACGATCGATTCAGTAGGTAGTTTGCGTGAAAAGGTAAAAAACAAACATACTTGCATTAACAATATTAGTTTAGATCAATAATGTTATACATAGATACCTACATAGTTTGCACAGGAAACGTCCTTGTTTCAGCGACATTAATTTCAAAGATCCGTGTTTATCTTAAACATTAGACTATAATTTTTGGTCGATTTACAGTATCACTGCAATTTGTATTTATTATCGAAACAATAAATTGTGTTTAAAATATTATCCAACTTACCTACCTACAATTTAAATCAGCGCAGATTTATCCTAGAACCACTGAAAAATATTAGAAAAAATTCAAATTGCAAGTAATATTGAAATAAACGTATGCATAAATTATTTTTGATTATTTGAAACTCTCACAGGATACATAAAATCCACAAAAAGTGAAAAAGAATAATGCAAGATTTGATCCTGAGACCCATTGTACGAAAGTCAAGCAGGTCACCACCCAGACTGGCTGATCCGCTGACAGCAGCTTTCAAATAGCGATTCTTATACAAATGTCAAAAATGACTGAAAATCAACATATTATAACATTGCTAATCCCCCAAGGGGAATAGCGTAATCATACATATCCTATTAATTGAAGAGCAGTTTAAGGAGTATTTGAGGAAAAATTTAATAAATAATATCCAGTGGTTTGGCTTCCAACTCTCAACAAACATAAAAAATAACATAATTCAAATTTGCTTATCTCCTAGGGAAAATAGCGTAATAATACACAGCCTATCAACAGAAGCATATTATTAGGAATATTTGAGGAAAATTTGATCGACAACTTAACAGTAGTTTTGGAGATAGATCAAACCAAAAAAAACATAAAAAATTTCGAAAAAAAATAAAAGTTGATCTGGCATCAGAATCGATCCCTTATCTGGAAAAAAATACAAAAAGAAAAAAATATTCAATGTACAGGAATGACAGCTCTACAATTTTATTATATGTAAAGATAAAGATAAAGAAAAGATTTCCTACTTTAACTCTATGGGGTGCTATGACAGGAAACCTCCACGTGCGCCCGTGGACTGGAGTTCCCTCTCGGATACGTCCGGGGGGAAGACCAGTTTTTCGGGCCGGTGCACCCTGGGATGCGGGCAAATGCTCTTCCTTAGGCACTGTGCCTAAGTGGTCTCTTTGCCCGTATGCGAATAGCCTGTCGTGTGGATGTCGGGCTTGCGGACGGTTAGTGATGGGTAGCTCGCCGTCCGACCAAGGACCAAGCCCGGGTCGGTGGCGCGTCGTGTTTCGCGCCAAATGCCTGCTGGGGTCGCGGGTTTTTTCTTATCCCAGGCCCCGGAACGTAAAGGGCATAGGAAGAAACACGAGTGGATTTTAGTCAGTAAGAGTCTGACAGTCCCTTCCGCCCCACCCAGGGCGGGAGGACTCATTTGATGATATTACCACCTAAAAAAAAAAAAAGTATAACTCGATAGTTACGAGTACACCCACCTTTTAACATAAATCGATAAAATTTAACTAGAGCACTCCTAGAATAATACAGTTATGTTGTGTGCAATATGTAAAGGTGCGCCCTAACCAGGAGCAAGCGTGTAATGTAATATTGCAGATTGGAATTTGTGCATTACATACATTACAATACTACCTCACTGGCTGAAGAGCATTCGTGTGTAATGTAACGTAGGGGGCCCGCCGGAAACATTTAATTACTTACAGTTTAAGGGTCTCAGCACACATATGGGATCGGAAAGGGATCGTCACCGTATCGCCTCGAGCCGTTCAGAATGGTTTGTATTAAACTCCCTACTGCAACGCACACTAACCGGAATAATAACGTAATCGCCTCGCCTCGGAACAGACTCCGAACTTGAATTCCCGCGCTTACGGCTCATCGTCCCCGCGCTTACGTTTCTCCGTCCCCGCGCTTACGTCTCTCCGTACCCGAGCTCACATCTCTTCGTCCACCCTTTCCCCTTTCCCCTCCCGCGACTTGCCTGCTAACCAGGTCAGCCAGGGGGCGGCGAGGCGTAAGCGCGGTGTCGCCTAGCCGTAGCCGAGTTGACGTACAGGCGCTGCTGATACGCTTTCGTTACGTGCATACGGTAGGTTGACGCCTGGTTGACAGCGAGGCGAAAGGCGTTACGGTTACGATCCCTTTCCGATCCCATATGTGTGCTGAGACCTTATATCAACTTGCAATCTGAAATTTTTCTTTCCTCAAAAATCATCTTTACGATGCGCGTCGCATGCGTTAATGCGTTTAAAATAATTATTAGGTTATATCAAGGTATTACACATTGTAATGCTCAATTTTCCTCTCTCAGTGATGAAATATTCGAATCTGTAAAGGTACACTACAGGCAAATGCTCACAGGGTGTGTTTGTGAACGCACCCACGATACAAGATAAGTCAGACTCTTACCCCCTTATTAATAAACGTGGGTTAAAGTTACGCCAAGATTAATCCTTAAAAAAATTATGGTTAATCCGAGGATTATCCTGGTTGTAACTTTAGTCCACGTTTATTAATAAGGGGGTTACTGACTAAAAATTTACCCTTCCTTTGTGTCCCAAGATGCCCTTTTACGAGTACTGTCACATTCCCGTGACCCTGCATGGTCACCCAACTTCAGACCGGTCTTGAAAAACGCGGCTCAACCTTGACGATCGACCCGTGCGGATATTATTTAGCCATTAAATTTATTGCCAAATTAATATAGATTATTATTTTGGCATTAAAGATGTTAACCGTAATCTCCGATATTCAGTTACCAATTAATAACAAAAGGTGATGGTAATTAATCGCTAAACTACGCAGTTAAACAGATTGAAGATTATTCTATTTATTACCGCAATAGCAATCAAATTACAAGGTTGGTTAACCCTGTGAACGCAGCCCCGGTAAAGTTTACCGGGATGCAGTAAATGTCAGTTTATTTACCGGAGACCGTGTCACCAGGAGAGAATTATGGTTGAAGTTCGACTATAAGTTAGCTTCGGTGACTATGCATGATTAAAATATAGGTTCTGTAGGGTCTAACACAATTGCATAAGCATTGCCTACACTCTGCCTATAATGTTCTCACTACTGGGACACAGGCCTTCTTTCTATGACCGGGAATGACGCGTAATTCACTACGAGCACCCATTCCGGGTTGGTACCTTTTTTAGGGTTCCGTAGTCAACAAGGAACCCTTATAGTTTCGCCATGTCCGTCCGTCCGTCCGTCCGTCCGTCCGTCCGTCCGTCCGTCTGTCCGCAGTTTAGCTCAGAGACGCACAGTACTAGAGAGCTGTAATTTGGTGTAAATATACGGATTCGTTGTGCCGAAAAAGTGGTAAAATAAAATCTCGTAAAATATTTTTTTCTTAGGGTACCTCCAGTACTTACACGTAAAGTCAGGATTTTTTTTTTCTCGCGTACCCCTTAGTGTGGGGTATCATTAAATAGGCCTTTAAAAAATAATGATAGTTTCCATTAACAATTTTTTGATAAAAAAAATCGTTTGTGAAATATTAAGCTTTAAAGTGCTAAATTTTGCTCGATTCGAGTGTCCCCCCCCTCTACCAGCTAAACGGTTATGTTTGGGGGTGTGAAAAAATTCACAATAGTAGTACATATAACGAAGTTTAAAAGAAAATTATCATGACTAAGTAGGCTTTACAACTTTACGAGTAATAGTCGACCAACTTATAAAATGTACTTGATATCATATTTTCTTAAACAAAATGTATCGGAGACAACTGCAAATGTAAGTTTGTCAACTTTATTTTTACAGCTTTTATAGGTATGTTTTTGGGGATAGGTAGGTTTTTATCGTCAACTATTTTTAACTAAATTCAAAAGAAGGAGGAGGTTCTAAATTCCTTGTAATCTTTTTTCTTATGTATTTTCCCCGATTTCTCAAAGACTCCTGGACCGATTTTGAAAATTCTTCTTTTTAACCGACTTCAAAAAAAGGAGGAGGTTATGAATTCGACTGTATTTTTTTTTTTTATGTTTGTTACCTCATAACTTGCGACTGGGTGAACCGATTTTCATTATTCTTTTTCAATCGAAAGCTGGTGCTTCCCGTGTGGTCCCATTGTCACCATTTCAGGATCTGATGATTGGATCTTGGAGAAATCGAGGGCAACCCTCAAATTTTATTAGCTGACACATAGTTTTTCGCAAATCTTATGAAGTAATTCAAGTACTTGCGTATAGAAATCATCATCTCATGAAGCTGAGCTGATGATGGAAGGTACAACTCCTCAAGTAAGAAAATTATGTTCGTGTTTGCATATCTCCGGAACTACAAGTCCGATTTAAATACAGTAGAGCGTCGATTATCCGAACTAATTGGGGGACATGGGTGTTCATAAAACCGGTTTTTTCGGATAATCGAACTACCTATATGTTTTTTCTTTGAGATGGGTTTGCTCTTGACTCAAGTCTCTGATGGTAGAAGGGAGCCGAAGTAAAGTCTTTATAAGACCGACAATCATGCAACCTTGCGGCAATGATTCAGGCAGTGATGCTTAGCACCCACCAGTTTTACATAAACTTTTATATAAAGGAAAATTGTAATTAATCAAAAAGAGTGTAGACAGCCTATAATACAGAACGCACCTCAAACTCAATAGGCTAGTTGCCCTATAAAATGTAATTAGTCCGTCCTTTTGATTATTCAAAAATAAGGGATACGTATTTTTTATTTGTAAATTAGACCAAAAATGACTAAGTTATAGCCTATTATCTTTGTTATATTTTGTTTAATTGAAAAAAGAAAAAATATGTGTCCAATATTTTTTTTTATAATCTAAAATACGGACTAAATAGAATGTAATTATTTTGACCCTGGAAACTACCCTATTGTAGGTATTACTGAAAACTAGTTTCAAACAATCAAATAAATGCCTTGAATCTAGTTTTAAGTAACGCTTGAGTATTGAGTGACGTTCTGTAATACTGGTCATAGTATCGGGCGTCGGGCGGGCCTAGCAGTTCGGATAAGCGGTCGTTCGGTTAACCGACGTTCGGATAATCGACGCTCCACTGTAATTCTTTTTTTGTTGTACTAGGCATCGTTCAACTTAGGGAATACTGCAAATTTCATCTAAATCGGTTCAGTAGTTTTTGAGATAGGGAATGAATGAAAGAGATGTGAACGATGTTATTACCGGTGCTACGGATTACGAAATTCTAGTGCACATGTAAGAAAATTATGTATTTGACAAGAATGTTGTGTTACATATAATATTTTGTCCCTATCCTTTGAGGGTCGGACTAAAATAAAACCACAACATAACATAAACCGGTTTATTAATGCGGATAACAATCTCCCGTATAATAGTATTATTTGATTAACTATTCACACCTTAACTTTAAACCTTTAAATTAAAATTTACATTAGATAAGTTACTTTATTATCTTTACTATGTGGTTATTAATTATTACCCTTTCCAATTAATTGAAGCTAGCCAGTTGTAACTTATGGATATATAGGAGAGCTGAGGTCGTGGGGAGTTGAAGATACCCTGAGTACTGTTCCGTCAACAAGGTTAAATTATAAGAATATTTACTAAAGCAGAACTAGGTAACTACCGGAACCTTCCAGTTAAAAAACAATTATAATGATTTAATGAATGGGCGCCAGGGACCTGGAGAGTCCCGAATCCTGGAGCTGAAGATATCCTCAATTCTACTGTCTCCACGGGAGGAATGCAGTAGGAGCTCAAGATTCACAAAATAAAGTTCGGGGTAGTACCGACATCAACGCCGGGGACCAAAATCACACCGGTGTACCAAGGTGCGGTGATAAAAAAAATAAATACAAAGAAAAAAAAAAAAAACCGTCACGCCTGCGCTCACGCTAGGCGGTGTCTGCCAGCCGTACAGCAGCCTCGGCTAGGCTCCCAGCGATGTCGAGAAACGGGGTCCACGTCCCAGTTCTGGCCAGCTTCTAATGAGACGGGCTAAGATCTCGGCGGCGGATCGAATTACTCGAGGGGCCTCACCTCAGGTTATTGCTGGGGAAGGCGGCGTGGGCTGCGGGCTGCTGCACGTTCCATCGGGCAGAACCGCGACGACAGGCGCTGTTAGGAATCCTTCTGCGGACCGCCTCCAGACATGAGTGAACACAGCGAGTGCTGGGGGGCCAGTAAACGACGCCATTCCAGCAAAGTCATCGCAAATCGCCGGCCGGAAATCGGTTAAGGGTCGGGTGCCCACCCCATGTCGAACTCCCGGATTCGGCGGAGAAACCAATATCCCGGCAACGACCACAAACACCTCACACCAGAAATTCACCTTGAATACTGTGGGACGACACTTGCCACAGTCGGCAATGAATTACACGAGACCAGAACCAACTATTCCGTTCTCCATTATTAATCTGTCTCAATAATTGATCACCAAAACAGTTTCAACCAGGGAAACCATTCCTACAATAATAAATGGGTAAAAACAAAACCCAACGTGACAACATTAAGGTTGACAGTTCCAAAGACAATCCACGCAAAAGTCCACAGATTAAAAATGTATCGATTCAGTCGAAGGTTCTCGAATAAAGTCTATATTGAAAAAACTAAATCATTTCCGTTTATGGATATTTAGTTTATTATTAATTTCTTTTATTTATTTACTATTTAAAATTGATAATTATTACAAAATGAGTTAGTTCATATTATTTAAAGATTTGTGATCATCAGATTAAAATATCGATTATTTTTACGGTTGTTAAATCGGAGCGCGCCAGAGGGCGCCTCGAACTGTCAGAATTGACGTCTGACGTAATAAATGTCATGTCATTAGTAAACAACCTATGTTTTGGTCAAAATAATATTGTGAAACGGTTTAAAAGAATTTAGAAAAGTGATTTATTGTTTGGAAATGAAACCAACGATACATAGGAATGGCTGACCCATGAATGCAAGTACTTGCCACTCTGTTTATTAGAAACGCAGCCGCGAAATAGCAACCCGAGCTAGGAACACAAAAAAACAATGTAACAGTACCTCCCCAACCACCAGAGATTTGACCCACTAGGGCAAATCTCGACGCTGGCCCTCCAGCGTTAAAGCAGACTCCAAAGTACCAAAGCTCGCTTTCCAAATCCACTCCGTTCGAGCCTGAAAAGAATAATGGAGAACGAAAAGAAGTAAAAATTAAATATATGAATGCTGGTGTACGATTAGTATTATTATTTGTTGTAATATATTAACTAAATTTTTTTCCTGGTGCGAGTCTAATCCATTTACAAACATGTAAAAGACAAGCTCCAAAGAGTTTAAAAAAATTACGTAAGTAAGTCTCTACGCACTGTCCCAGTCTGACCTACTATATTTATGTAGGACAGACAACCCTATTCAATCGTACACCACCCTTCACACCCCAAATTGGTTAACTGCCGACAATCATCTGAGCTAGAATCCAAATAATTCATTGAAAAGGAAAGTACCGGCCATTGGCCTGGCAAAAAAAAAAATACTAACAAGAACGTATTCCATCAATGCAGCCTACACGCCCGCCATTACGGCCTTCTATCTCAGGACTATCAGTTTGCTGCCTTATCAGCAGTCCGGAGGTTTGGATACCCAACTGGGTTGTTAAACATGCAACAACCACTTTCAAATATGGTCAACAAACGTGGACACAGTAGGGACCTGTGTACCACTACAAACCTTAAAAACAGTGGAAAATACCTTTAACCAACTGTAAACTAGCGCCGTGAATATAAATCCACTAACGCTCAAATAAAAACCAGCAACCTCAAGGCATATACAGCCCTTAATGGTCACTGCGACCAACTACTGTTTTAATGTAGCTGAACCAAAAGATAAATTAAGTTTTGGTGTTAGGCTTATTTAAGGAGTTACCATCCGCTCCCGCCAAGGCTTATTTAACGAGTTGCGTCCGCTCGTAAGTATCACCATGAATGGTGTGAAATTATATTTTATTTTACAGTGTAATACCTGAAAATAAAAATAAAAAAAAATTAATCATGGCCACCTGGAGGTTTAAAATCTTTTATATGCCAGGTGCCTAGATTTTTGCCGGAACTACAGCCTTCTAACTCATACACTAAGGGTGAAAGTTTTTTCCTAATTATACATTTTTCGTATTTCGGTGCTAATTTGGCCATAAAGAATTTGGAGGCGTCACTCTGGGGATATGTTCTCTTCCACACAGTGTCGCCCACCTCAAACTCCGCGTGCCTCCTACCACTATTATAATAACGAGCACTACGAGAATGTGATTTGATGAGCGCTTCCTTTACCTTATCGAAGATATCACCTAACGTTCCCAGCTGGTTTCCGTATGAGCTGCGAGAGGCGCAAGCTAGAGTGAGCTGTCCCACGGTATCATTGCCGAAGACATCACCACTACTAACTGCCTCCCTGCCATGAACTAGGAAGAACGGGGTGAAACGAGTAACTTCATTCGTGGAGGTGTTCATAGCGAACTGGATCTTAGAGATGTTTACGTCCCATGCTCGATGATCATCCTCCACGAGTATTGATACCGCGGTCATTATGGTACGGTTATAGCGTTCCACGGTGTTCACGCTAGGGCAATAACGAGGTGTGAAGTGAACTTGAGGTATTTTGTACCTCTGTAGTAGTGAGCGAATCTCATTGCCCGTAAATTGCGACCCGTTGTCTGCTATCACCGTGCGGGGTATACCGTGTACCAGGAAAACGCCGTCCTCCAGTTTCTGTGCTATAACCTTTCCAACCGCTCTACGTAAAGGAAACAGCAGACAATACTTCGTGAAACAGCACACGACCACTAACAGGTACGTGTATCCCGCCCTTGACCGTGGTAACGGACCTACCAAGTCAATGCTTATTGTTTCAAATGGTTTGGAACAGTCTTTCGCATCACCTAAGAGACCGGAAGGAGGCTGTTGTGAGTGTTTGTACGCGGCGCACTTATCACATTTACCAACGTGGCTAACCACATCTTTGTACATGTTCGGCCAGTAGTAACGGAGAGCGAGTCTTTTATACGTTTTAAACACTCCGAAGTGTGGTGACAATTCGCCACTGTGATGACTCCTTAGCAATTCTTCTCGATTACTCTCCGGTACTACCTGCTTCCAATCATTGTCACTGGCTACTCCGAATTTATTCTTTGAATAGCGGTAGAGTTTATCCCCCTTAATAATATAGTTAGGACACGACCTAGGCGTACTGACGCATTTGTCCCACACTCCCTTAAACCAAGTGTCAGTGTCGGACGCTTTAATTTCCAGCACCGGAACGCCACGCGATAAGGCATCTGGGACCACATTGTCCTTACCCTTGCGGTGCTCAATGGTAAAATTGTAAGGTGATAACCGACAACCCCAACGGGCCAATCGCCCAGAGGGATTGGTTAAATTAAAGAACCACTTCAAACTAGAGTGGTCGGTTATCACTTTAAACTCAGGCCCGCCTTCAACGTAAGGACGAAAGTGTTCCACGGCGAAGACCACCGCAAGTGCCTCACGCTCCGTTGCAGAATAATTGCGTTCCGCCGGATTAAGCGAACGACTGCAGTAGGCGATCGGGTGCTCCTCCCCATTAACAACCTGAGTCAGAGTGCCCGCTATCCCATAACTGGATGCGTCACAATGAATCTCAAAAGGTTGAGAGAAATCCGGGCAAGCTAATACTGGAGCTGACACCAATGCCTCTTTCAAGGTTGAGAATGCAGATTCGGTCTCAGCCGTCCACTTGAAAGGCGGCGCTTTTTTACTAGTACTAGTTAGCGCATTTAAAGGGGCCGCTATGGAGCTAAAGTTTTTAATAAAACGTCTATAGTAGGAGGCCGTTCCAAGAAACATTTTCACTTGCTTACGAGTTGTAGGGGTTGGAAAGTCGACAATTGACTGAATTTTCGACGGGTCAGTGTGCAAGCCTCGCTCGTCTACTATGTAACCCAGATATTTAAGTTCACGTCGAAAGAAACAGCACTTAGGTAAATTAATTGTCAAATTTGCCTGCCTCAACTTATCTAAAACCCGTTTTAAAAGCGAAATGTGCTCCTCGAAGGTTGATGAGCAAATAATTATATCATCCAAATACACGAAGACCTTATTATCGAACTCCGGACCGAAAAGTCTGTCCATTAATCGCTGTTGGGTGGCTGGGGCTCCTGTCAACCCAAAGCACATAACTTTAAACTGGAACAAACCTCGACCGGGGACTGTGAACGCGGTTTTTTCTTTGGACGAAACGGAGTCCAGTTCAATTTGCCAGAAAGCCGATTTTAAGTCAATAGACGAAAGATAACGCGCGTCACGCAACTGATCTAAGATGCGAGAGATGTAGGGTAGTGGATACGCATCTTGCTTACTGACCGCATTCAGTTTTCGGCTGTCCAGGCAAAACCGCCATTCTCCATTTGGTTTTGGAGCCAACAGAACCGGGTTATTCCAAGCGCTATTGCTAGGTTCCACCACCCCCATCTCCAACATCTCATCCAGCTGACGGTTGAGTTCCTTGAGGCGTTCAGGTGCCAAAGGGTAATAACGCTGTTTAATAGGGGGAACATCTCCCGTGTCAATCTTATGACGCAGCAGGTGGGTGCGACCCAATCCCTTCACCTCAAAGGAAACCCCTTCAAACTCCTTAATTAATAACTCCGCTTCAATCTTCTGATCCGGTGTTAATTCATCAAACGGCTGTAGATGTCTAAACTCCGAGACGCAAGTATGACCTCTTTTACGTTTTATATATTGGAAAGGTAAAGTATTAAAAATTTTTGGTGCCAAATTGAAGGCCTTCCAAAAATCAACACCAAAAATTAATGGTGTGCTAATATCCGGAATAATATAAAATTTAATAACCCTAGTTACTCCCATGAGAGTTACTGGTAAAAATACATAACCCTCCACGGATGCTCGCGAATCATTGGCAGTTACTATGCTGCCCAACTGTTTATCGGCGTGCACAGTTGCACCGGCCCTTATAAAATGTTGGCCAACATCGGAACCCAACACCGAAATGCAAGAACCCGAGTCGAGTAAACCGTAATACTGCTCATCGTATATCGAGACAGTTAAGTGTGGACGACTATCATCCGAAGTCTTATAATGTACTGTATTCACCCTTAATGTTTTAAAAAATAATTTTAAAAATTGTAAATGATTGCTCCAATCTGACTTATCAAAACTTTGGCTGTAGTTCCGGACATTCAGTTTTTTGAAATGCAGGTTGGGCAGGACTGAACCTCCTTCCGCTTTTTATTGCACTTAGGGCACGATGGTGCACGTACACCCTTCTCGCCACAACGGTAACAAACAACTTCTTTCGATTTACAATCAGATAACGAGTGCCCTTTAACCCTACAACGAACACAGAACAATGAACCCGAGTCCTTTTGCACGGCCTCAACCCTTGTACCCTTCGGGGCTTGGTAGGCTAAGTCCGCTGCGACGAAAGAAGACGTCGGTTTGGGCGGCTCATGGAACTGAGCCTTGCTGTGGAAGCCCAACTCCAGTTGCCTGCACTTCTCCTTTAACTCGCCAAGCGTATTGATGTTGAACAACGACAATCCCGAAGTGTACTCTGGTCTCATGTTGTATTTAATCCGCGCCAAACGATCGTGTTCCGGAACTCTATAAGAAAGCCTATTAAACAAATTTTCCATAACCGCAATAAAGATACAAGATTGTTCAGTCAACCCCTGCGTTCTATTTGTGATTTCCGACATGAGACGCATGTCGTAATCTGGTGGAGCGAAATCAATAAGTAGCTGCTTCTTCAGTTCCGGCCAATTACCAACCAACGCCTTAATGCCTCGGTACCACAATAAAGCTCCATCCGAGAAAATATCCAGAGCAGACTGATGTAAGGACAGCTCGTCTATTCCACGGGCCTCGCAGAGCTCCTCTAGACGCTCAATAAAAGCTTTTACGCAACCCGTCCCGTTAAATTTAACCCCAAGGGTTTTAACCGTATCCTTTTTGCAGGAAATGATGACATCCTTCGACTGCAAATCAGACAATACCTCCGGTGTCCCTTCAGCAGGAGAAAAGGATTGATGAAAGCTTGCGTTAATAGAATCAAGCCTTGATAAAAGCCCGCTAAGTTGTCTGTCAACGGCTGCGAAATCGGCTTCACGTTCAGCTGGAGGAGTTATCCTACCCAAACGATGGAAGAGGTGGAAACCCAAAGCCCTGGCGCGGTTAAATTTTTTAAATTGGAGGGGTACTTCTCCAGAACTTCACCAATTTCTGGCAATTTGGCCTTAATTATTTTCAGTTCCGCTTCCGGATCCCTATCCGTCTCCAAGATTTCATCGGAACTAACTAGTTTACCGAGATCTCTTATTTGAATCCGCAGTTCCTCCACAGTTGAGGCAGGTTTAGCGTCCCGGATCAGTACTTCATAAACGAGCTCATCTTTACGCAGTAAATTAAATTTAATGGGTCGTTCCATATTGTCAATTAAAAACTGAACCGAAGTTAAAACTGGCCGTCACAATTAACGAAGGTGTTATAAGGTAAACGCAGTTACAGTAGTAGCGATCTTACAGAGCAATACAATATAAAATTTTGATAAAAAAACAAAAGTCCCGTTACAATATTTTGGCGCGCAGGTGAAACGAAACTGATTGCACAATGTAGCAAGAAGTTTTTAAAATAAAATTGTTAAAGTAAATGTATGTAATATTGCATAAAACAACACAAACACAAACAAAGGATTCCGCACGACGGTTTTTTCTTCTTAAAATTAAAATAAATGGAAGGTTCCAGAAACAGTACTCCGGTTTTTAAGTTACAGCGACAGACGTAACCTCTATCTCCAACTAATACACACGTTGGTCGCCACTGTTACATATAATATTTTGTCCCTATCCTTTGAGGGTCGGACTAAAATAAAACCACAACATAACATAAACCGGTTTATTAATGCGGATAACAATCTCCCGTATAATAGTATTATTTGATTAACTATTCACACCTTAACTTTAAACCTTTAAATTAAAATTTACATTAGATAAGTTACTTTATTATCTTTACTATGTGGTTATTAATTATTACCCTTTCCAATTAATTGAAGCTAGCCAGTTGTAACTTATGGATATATAGGAGAGCTGAGGTCGTGGGGAGTTGAAGATACCCTGAGTACTGTTCCGTCAACAAGGTTAAATTATAAGAATATTTACTAAAGCAGAACTAGGTAACTACCGGAACCTTCCAGTTAAAAAACAATTATAATGATTTAATGAATGGGCGCCAGGGACCTGGAGAGTCCCGAATCCTGGAGCTGAAGATATCCTCAATTCTACTGTCTCCACGGGAGGAATGCAGTAGGAGCTCAAGATTCACAAAATAAAGTTCGGGGTAGTACCGACATCAACGCCGGGGACCAAAATCACACCGGTGTACCAAGGTGCGGTGATAAAAAAAATAAATACAAAGAAAAAAAAAAAAAAACCGTCACGCCTGCGCTCACGCTAGGCGGTGTCTGCCAGCCGTACAGCAGCCTCGGCTAGGCTCCCAGCGATGTCGAGAAACGGGGTCCACGTCCCAGTTCTGGCCAGCTTCTAATGAGACGGGCTAAGATCTCGGCGGCGGATCGAATTACTCGAGGGGCCTCACCTCAGGTTATTGCTGGGGAAGGCGGCGTGGGCTGCGGGCTGCTGCACGTTCCATCGGGCAGAACCGCGACGACAGGCGCTGTTAGGAATCCTTCTGCGGACCGCCTCCAGACATGAGTGAACACAGCGAGTGCTGGGGGGCCAGTAAACGACGCCATTCCAGCAAAGTCATCGCAAATCGCCGGCCGGAAATCGGTTAAGGGTCGGGTGCCCACCCCATGTCGAACTCCCGGATTCGGCGGAGAAACCAATATCCCGGCAACGACCACAAACACCTCACACCAGAAATTCACCTTGAATACTGTGGGACGACACTTGCCACAGTCGGCAATGAATTACACGAGACCAGAACCAACTATTCCGTTCTCCATTATTAATCTGTCTCAATAATTGATCACCAAAACAGTTTCAACCAGGGAAACCATTCCTACAATAATAAATGGGTAAAAACAAAACCCAACGTGACAACATTAAGGTTGACAGTTCCAAAGACAATCCACGCAAAAGTCCACAGATTAAAAATGTATCGATTCAGTCGAAGGTTCTCGAATAAAGTCTATATTGAAAAAACTAAATCATTTCCGTTTATGGATATTTAGTTTATTATTAATTTCTTTTATTTATTTACTATTTAAAATTGATAATTATTACAAAATGAGTTAGTTCATATTATTTAAAGATTTGTGATCATCAGATTAAAATATCGATTATTTTTACGGTTGTTAAATCGGAGCGCGCCAGAGGGCGCCTCGAACTGTCAGAATTGACGTCTGACGTAATAAATGTCATGTCATTAGTAAACAACCTATGTTTTGGTCAAAATAATATTGTGAAACGGTTTAAAAGAATTTAGAAAAGTGATTTATTGTTTGGAAATGAAACCAACGATACATAGGAATGGCTGACCCATGAATGCAAGTACTTGCCACTCTGTTTATTAGAAACGCAGCCGCGAAATAGCAACCCGAGCTAGGAACACAAAAAAACAATGTAACAGTTGGTTGAATATTTAAACTAAAAAGAGTAAAATAAAAACTTTTTCTAAAAAAAATGTGACCGCCTTCAAAAACAACCACAAAAATGGGTAAAATAACCTACAAAACTTTTCTTTCGGAAGTCGGTGGCAAAAAAGACAATGAAATTAATAAAAAAAGTCACCGACTTCCGAAAGAAAAGTTTTGTAGGTTATTTTACCCTTTTTTGTGGTTGTTTTTGAAGGCGGTCACATTTTTTTTAGAAAAAGTTTTTTTAAAATTAAATTCAGCGAATTAGTTTAGTTAGTTCGCATAAGTATTTTGATGGGCAACTACGGAACCCTACACTGTGCGTGGCCCGACACGCACTTGGCCGGTTTTTTGTACTTTTTTGGGTGGTCATGCATTCCTCTGGTGAGTAAAGTTTCCAAGCCTATATTATTTCTGAGGGTTATGTTTACCTAAGTTTACCCTAAATAACTTGAGCCTGAAATATAAGTCTATTTAGAATAAAAGCATCCTACAAAACATGAAATAAAAAAATAGTACACAAAGCGGGTATACTATAATTAATACCTACGTTAACTTTTTTTGGAGACCTACATGTTTATAAAAGCCGTTGTAAGGTTGCTTAAAAAAAACTGATTTCGAACCAAGCATGTTTTTAAACATAAAATAGGTAAGTACCACGAATAATTTATAAGGTTTCACGGAAAAAGCTGATGCGATTAACATGAAATGTTCATTAAGTACCAAATCTTCGTGTAAAAACTTTTTGAAAAAAAAGAGAACCGACTTCAAAACCAAACACAAAAAATTGTAAAATAACTTTTCTTTCCGAAATCGGTGGCTTTGTTTTTTATTTCATTGACTGTGGCCACCGACTTCCGAAAGAAAAGTTATTTTAAAATTTTTTGTGTTTGGTTTTGAAGTCGGTTCTCTTTTTTTCAAAAAGTTTTTATTTTTCCCTTTTTAACCGACTTCAAAAAAAAAAAGTAGGTTCTCAGTTCGACCTATATGTATGTATGTAGGTATGTATGTATGTATGTTTGTCCGCGATTATCTCGCGTTTGGCTGAACGGATTTTGATGCAGTTTTCAGGAAAGTGTTCATTACATTCTGGAGAAGGTTTTAGTATATAACACTAATAGATATCCCGTTACGTTGCCCGCGTGGATCCGTTTTGCTTACTTGGATCGGAGATTTTCAGGGACGATTGCATGTTTGTCCGCGATTATCTCGCGTTTGGCTGAACGGATTTTGATGCGGTTTTCAGGAAAGTGTTCATTATATTCTGGAGAAGGTTTTAGTATATAACACTAATAGATATCCCGTGACGTTGCCCGCGTGGACCCGTTTTTAACCGACTTCAAAAATAAAAGTAGGTTCTCAGTTCGACCTGTATGTATGTATGTATGTTTGTTCGCGATTATCTCGCGTTTAGCTGAACGGATTTTGATGCGGTTTTCAGGAAAGTATTCATTACATTTTGGAAAAGGTTTTAGTATATAACACTAATAGATATCCCGTGACGTTGCCCGCGTGGACCCGTTTTTGCTTACATGGATTGTAGATTTTCAGAGAGGATTGCATGTTTGTCCGCGATTATCTTGCGTAGTAAGCAACAAAAACGGATCTATGCGGGCAACTTTACGACGTATCCATTACTATTATATACTAAAACCTTCTCCATAATGTAATGAACACTTTCCTGGAAACCGCATCAAAATCCGTTCAGCCAAACGCGAGATAATTGCAGACATACATGCAATCGTCTCTGAAAATCTACAACCTAAGTAAACAAAAACGGGTCCACGCGGGCAACGTGACGGGATATCTATTAGTGTTAAATAGTTAAACCTTCTCCAGAATGTAATGAACACTTTCCTGAAAACCGCATCAAAATCCGTTCAGCCAAACGCGAGATAATCGCGGACAAACATACATACATACATACAGGTCGAACTGAGAACCTACTTTTTTTTTGAAGTCGGTTAAAAAGAAGTACTGATGCATGAGGATTAAGCTAGAAATTTATTCAAACAGCTCTTTCATTGAACAAAACAAAGCGAACACTTAGCATGGAATAGATACTCAAAGTTTGATCAAAAATAGACAGTGGAAAGTTCGGCAATAAAACTGTTCGGGTGCAAAATTTTCCACAGAAATAACGAAATATCATTTAATATTCACGTGAATGAACGTGTCAGAAGTCATTTTTGAATAAATCCTTTTAGGAGTGTTCAAATAATTTTAACTTTGTTCTTCTAAATTAATAATTGGATTTTATCCCAAGTAAATAACAGTAAAGGGAAAATTTTCGAAAACTCGGCTAGCAAACTGGCATAGAATGAAGCATATGGTTTCTAGTTTTCGGTAAGACCCCTTTTTGAGGAGTGACTGAAGAATCGTTACAGTGTCCTCACCTTCCTATTATTTTTATAAATACCGATATGGAGGGGACGAACGTCCCAACCGAGGTCCGGGCAATCGCAAACAAGGCGGTAAGACCCCTCTTTGAGGAGTGACTGGAGAGGTCTCGGTGTCCTGACCTATCGGATGACACAGGTCCTCACCGGACACGGAATTTTCGGGAGGTTCCTGTGTCTGATGGGGAGGGAAGAAACGCCCGGGTGTCACCACTGCAAACATCGCCCGTAGGACGCAGTAGAGCATACGGTGCAAGACTGCCCCGCTTGGGCAGAGCACCGACGACGTGTCCTCACGGCGGCGATAGGAGACCTCTTGCGACCGGCATTGGTTGCGGCCAAGCTGCGCGGGATGAGACGGAGTGGGAAGCGGTCGCCTCCTTCTGCGAGCCAGTAATGCTCGTGAAGGAGGAGGCGGGCCGCGAGAGAGAGAGGACAGCGTCCTCCCTCCTCCCCACCCCAACCGCAGTGGTAGACGCCCGCGGCGTCGGACGTCGGCAGACGATCTCCGGCCACCGTAGGCGCGGGCATGCGGACAGCGAGTAAAGGGCAACTCGCTGTCCGACCATGGACCATGCTCGGGTCGACGGGGCGTCGTGTTCCACGCGCGCCTCAAAGAGCGTCAGCATCTCAGAGGACCAAAGCCTGCCGGGGTCACGGGACTTATTTCCTCACCGTGACCCCGGAACATAAAGGGCTATTGAGGACACCGTGGATTTTAGTCAGTACAAGCCTGACAGTCCCTCCCGCCCGGCCCGGGGTGGGAGGGACTAAAGGAGGAGCTAAAAAATAGAAATACCGAATAGATCATGTTTCTGAAAGTTTCTTCATAGAATCATTCAATCATCAATATCATTCGTGAAATAAAAAGTAGTTGTCCCATAGTAAACTTCGATATCTATTCTCCCCTAATTATTTATACTATTATTTAATATCCCCCATATTCATAGCTCAGAACGTCAGACATCATTTATAGTTACAAGGTGAATTTTTCAACTAAGGGTGGATGCCTAAATCCGAAACAATGCGGAATATCGAAAAATACTGAAAGGAGTTTTGGAGTCAATTTTAAGGAAAACATAACTGGATTTCTGAAAAATCGATATTCCTAGCCCAGGAATAAAATCCATTATTAAATCATTCGGTAGGTAGTGTCGCTAACAAGGATCAAATCTTTGTAGTAATGACGTACGGCAAACATAGTTTCGGATAAAGCCAGGTATGCCTAGTTGAAAAATATCTCCTGTACGTATTTTAAGCTACACTTTCAAAAGCTATCAAAATCAGAAATAACTTATTGTTAAAAAGATTTTTTTTTGCATTAGTACCTACATAAAATATAAACAATTAGTTATTTTCTGTAAAACACTTGCACAAAACTCCTCTCAATAAACATTATAACACAAAGTAGTTGAAACAAAACCCCTCTTCAGAGACCCGGGTAAATGTTCAAATATTAAACATGTCCCTTATGTAAAATTATAACGGGCTCTGAAATAAAATTACACGCATACGTACTCACGCCCGTCCTGACAACCCTATTACCAGCTACGGTCTGCCAGAGCCGGTAATACGACTAATATTTGTATATTAGTAGACTGTTATAAAAAAAATAACTGTAAACATATGAGCCTTATTATGTGTACCACAAAGTATTATTTACTGCTAGAAAAACAAGCATAAATTAAGTTTCTAAGACAACGCGCTGCCAGAGAAATAAATCAGTGAAAAACGCAAGCAGATACTGGCAAACCCATGTTGCATCGCCTTTTAGAGTGTATTGAATACTTTGAATAGGTTTTTTAAATATTTATTTAGTTTGTTCTACTTGTAAATCCCAAGTTTTAAATGTTTTGTAAATAATTAAGTTTTAAAACAAGAAGCCCACATTTCGATTCGCAAGTCTTCTAAAACGCTTGTTGATACAAAAGTAGCGTTGCAATAAATACTTCCCAGCAACACGTCTCGATCTGTTGCGAATTTAAGGAACAGAATACACCAGTTCAGCTAAACGAGTAAGATCTTGATTCAATCGTCGACGATATCCGAACGCGTATTGTTTTTCTCCGCTATTGTTAACGTAAACAATAGTAGTAAACGTTGTTTCTGCTCCGAGATATCATTACACGGTCGCCGACGAGACGCGTAAGTGCAAACACGAGGCGTCTACAGGAAGGTATTTGTCGTGCAGCCTTGTCGCTCCTTCCTTTCATCGTTATGATAAATGACACGTTATTTTTCATTGGAACAGCTGCTACGTATTTTTTCTACTTTCAAGTCTTCTGTTCCATGACGTTCACCTATTAGTCACGCTCTGAAAAGCTTTCGATGTGGATTTTTAAACTTGTTTTTACCCTCTATCTTCGAAATTTGAACGCACCACCTCGGTTTGGCTTTGACTTTTAAGAGCGGCCCTCATTATTGTCCGTACCTTTTTATTTAAGAGTTGGGACTCTTAACACATTCTACCTGTAACACCTTTGAAATAAAAAGTAAATGACTGGATTCGCATTTTCGCGTTTTCAAAGGTGACAAAAATTCGTAGAGACTATTTTACGTAACATTTTATGTGAGGTATCACAAAATTACTTGTTTCTTTTTTTATGGACGTGAATGTGACAAAGGTAGACTTGTAAAACATTCAATACGATGTCAAAGAAAAAATATTGAAATTGCAAACAGAAAATAGTTTACTTATTTTAAATAGACAATAAGTATGTAAAAGGGAATCGTGTCTACATTATAAGTTGCATAAATATTACGCAAGTTGTGACTTAAAGAGGTCCTTTGCTTATGTTATTACTTGTTTTTTACTTACACTTGTACAGTACATGCGACATAAAGGCTACGAAAAATATTTGTACAAAACTCTTTGTTAATCAGTAATAAAGCGAAGGGATGCGGTTGTCCTGGTAATTAAATAACATTTTTATCCCAACGCGTGTTCGTTTTTACAGCACTCAACCCATACGTTGTTAAGATAATAAAATTATCTAATTACACAATTATATCGTTCACGAGTCGTCGACTGTGAAACATTGTTTAAATGGCTGATTTAAAAAAGGTTTGTTCCTATAGCTGGTGGAGGGCCGGTAGGGTAGCAGGGTAGGTACAGTCGGCCAAGAAAGTGGTGTGCCACCCTAAGGTTGAATATCGCTTGCAGATTCATAGGTGATAAAGATTAGTTTTGCTTGCAGATCGATCTGACAACTTCTATTGCTGTCTTTATCTGATTATTGATAACGACTATTACTGTTTGTAACGTGACAGTTGTTCTTAGTTTGAACTTGATGGAACCAATGACGTCGTAAAATCAACGGCGGGGGGCTGTAGATTTAGATGACAAAATTGTATCTACAAATTCAGAATTGTAATCAACAAGTTACATAAAATTGTAAAGGCACAAGGCGAATCCACAAACCTACAATTTCTGTAAACTTGTAATTACAATATCAATAAAAAATAGCTAAAAATAGATTTATCCTTTTATTAAATTTCTACAATCAATTTTAAAATACTTATAACAAACAAAAACATAGCATATATAGTAATATTTAGAAGAAATTGAAAATTTTTAAAAATTAGAAACGGTTGTAACCGCCGTTGGCCTCTATAACCTCTAAAAGACGAGACCTCATTGAACCAACAAGCCGTGAGCAAATATCGGTTCCCCGCATTTCCTCCCAAATATAATTACAGTGACTAATAAGAGCTTGTTTGGTTCTTTCATTTTGATGCGACCATCGTTGGACCATAAGGCCCCAAAGATTTTCTATCGGGTTGAGGTCCGGCGATCTTGAGGGCCACTGAATTACCCTTACGTCAGTGTGTGAACGAAACCAGGCTCTTACGATCCTCGCATTATGAATTGAACAATTATCTTGAACAAAATCAAATTGTGGCACTTCGTTCTCCGGGTAAACATTACGGACTGTCGGTAGCATTGCATTCTGAAGCACGTCGATATAATTTACAGCCGTCGCTCGAGGAGGTAGAGAACACAATTCTCCTACACCATCCGCACTCATCCAGCCCCAAATATTTACGGAAATTCGACCTGATTCTCTATTTGGAATTACATGATCATCTTTATACCGTGTTGAATTATATCGCCAAAGGTGAAGACGTCCATGCTGACTGGATTTAAACGTTTTTTCATCACAAAACACTGTATTAGACCAATCAAACTCTAAGTGCTCTCTGGCGAAGTTCAGACGAGCAAGTCTGTGAGCATCCGTCAAATATATTTTCTTGGCGTAATGCCTGTGGTGCAACCCCATGTAATGTAGATGATTCCTTATTGTTTGGGCACTCACATCGAACATCTCCGCAAAATGTTTTGTGGGCTTAAAACCATTGATTTCATTTTCCCGTCTCATGAATTCTCTATCGTTATTGGAGAGTGCAGGCCGGCGACCACTTCTTCTGTGATCCAACAAACTTCCCTCCTCTCCTTCACGACGAATCCAAAAGCGGACAGAACGCCTCGATATATTCAAATTCCGGGATATCGCACTGATACTGCTTCCCTCATTAAATTGGGCAATTATTTGTGCTCTTTCGGCAATGGTCAAGTTGGCAGGCATTGAGATGATTTTATATGCAGTTGATTGAAAAATAACACGGAAAATATATCGATTTTTTGCATATATTTGACAAAATGTCAATTGTCAGTTTTCTTTTTCAAATGGAATTCGGTTGTCTATTTAAATAGTTTTTATTACTTTTGTTTGGAAACATTTCAATTGCTTTGTAGAAACTAATGTCCTTTTCATTTATACTAAAGGTTAAAATGTCATGTACTTATATGTGACATATGACGTATGAATACTAAATACATAGGTTTACGTCATGATAATGTTGTCTCTTTCAGTAATATCTTTTTATAACGAACCTTGTTGTAATTTTCGATGACCGGGAAACTAAATCAAAACTGGTACACCACTTTCTTGGCTGACCGTACGTGGGTACGTGCTAGGCGGCGCCGCCAGTTTCTTTCATTTCCGTTTTAGGAGGAAGTTTTCGACTCTTCCTGCCTGTAATGGACTCAACTCGACATAATTTTATCCACTGTGCACACAAATATATCAGGTAGGAACAGTGTTCGATCAAATAACGAACGAATCGCAAATAGGTGGGAATATTTCATTTTGAGATCGCAATCGGATTTTATTTGCCAGATGGCTACGTCAATTAAGTTATCCCCTAGTGTCTACAGCCTTCCTTGTAACCAGATCAACACGTAGAGTGCTTTCACTTTCTGGGATTCAGAAAATATGCATGACATCAGTGTGATGGGTCTTGTACTCGTAAGTACAGGACCCTACCATAATGGATGCCGTCACTCTATGAGTGACATCCACAAACATCGAGCCCCGATAAACTGAAGCCTTATAAATATTTGCGAAACTATAGAAGGGTGAAGACTCACACAGTTCTAGAAAATTACATTATGACCAGACTTTAATAATTTACACACAGATCAAAGAAATAGAATTTACATTATAAATTGACTTAGATGAATAAGTATTTAAACTAAACGCAATTTAAATAATAAAATCTGGTTGACCGAGCTTCGCTCGGTTTTTAAAGTGTTTACATCTTGGGAAACGAGCTTTTCTTGAACCTGGGACCTTGATAAAACGATTCCTTGAGCCGAAAAACCCCTAATCTGTAACTTTCATGAAAATCCTTGGAGCCGTTTCCGACATCCTGATTTTATACAAATATACAAGAATTAGATATGTCAGTTAATGTATTTTACAACTTATAGTCTACATAAAGCCTAACCATTATTACATAATTTATCTGTAATCTATATGTGCAGACGCCAGCATATCAAC
This sequence comes from Agrotis segetum, assembly GCA_036375495.1. Taxonomy (NCBI): domain Eukaryota; kingdom Metazoa; phylum Arthropoda; class Insecta; order Lepidoptera; family Noctuidae; genus Agrotis; species Agrotis segetum. The sequence goes on from JAQSVV010000375.1 coordinate 46,624, forward strand.
ATACCTCAATCTGTCAATCTTTAATAGATTTTCGACCTTATCACAATACTAATACTGCTAGTCTACATCATCCCACTGCTGGGCAAAGGCCTCTCCCCATGACTTCCAATTTTCACGATCCAGGGATTTTCAGATCCTTATCACAATAGTGGAAGGTTAATATTCGATTGGCAAAATTTGACAGATTAAGGTAGGTTAACCTGCTGGCATCTGTATACACAGAGAATAGTACAGTTTTATTTTTGGTCACTCGTATCAAATTGCTATCCGTGACCTTTACCTACTAACACGTTTGTCTAAGGGACGATCGACATTCGCTCTTCACTTTGGGGTGTAATTCCAGACCCGCTTGTGTCTCAGTCAATATTTCGATAGTTCAGAGACAATAAACGTGTAATGAACGTCAATTTCATAAAACATACGTAAAATTATGTTCAAGTGAATTCACACTTCTATGCAGAGGTTGGAACTAGGTAGAGTTATTTTACTACTTGCATCGAAATGTTGATATTAATATGGACTTCTCTGGATTTATAATATATGTATAGGCAATCTCGTGTAGAAAACATTATTACAAATAAGTTATAATAATAAAAAATCAAAGATAGATTAGACAAATAAATTGTGTAAAAGCAAATATGGTTTTTGATAATTTGAGCACGTAAATCTGCTCTTTAAAAGTAATACCGGTATTCGGGTCATATCCACTTTTTTCTTTCGCTGTATGAAATCAATGTAAATACGTGAATAACTGTACCTAATTGTAATTTATGCTTATAAGACAAATTATATGTACCTAATAATACAGAATTCTCCGTCCCACATCCTGACGGCCAGCTGGCTAGGCAAGAAAGTCCCTGAGCTCGAATTTAACAAATTACTCTGACTAAAACCGACCTTAAATATATTGAGTGACTTTTGGCAACTGTAAAAAGGGTTAAAGAGAATCTCTGGGGACCTAGTACCTAATTTCTAGGAACGTACTTAATAAGTCTAGCGCTCGTTGCTTGAATACACTGGGTGACAGTTTCGCAACTTAAGTATCCGGCTATTTAGCTACTGAAATTTAAGTAGCAGTAGTGCCTTATGTTTGGGGTTCTTTAATAGTGGAGAGGAAGTGGTACTGAAAATAACTGTAGGTGTTTCAAAATGTATAATGATATGCATGATTATTTTTTATGCGAGAGCGAGAAAGTTGGTGAGTTCACTAGTTCTGTACATACTTAAAATGCTTACTTTTCTGCCACACGCTGGATTTGGATAGATTTCCTTTCCGAACAGATCAGGGGACTCTTAAAGCCAGTTGTCCACGTAACCGCACGCCATACGCACGCTTTCGTCAATTGACGATTGCAAGACAAATGCTTGCATCTTGCGTAGAAACAATAAAATCTGCAGCGTCGCGTCAGCCGCTCGTGTTGCGTTCGTCATGCATTTTTACAACAAAGACGTCCTTTCTCGATGCTAATTGAAAGAAAACTGAGACCTTTTGTAGCGTGACTGACTATTGCATGAAGCAGCGTGGACATAACAATTATGCAAAATACGCCTATCTTCATTTGTAGGTTACTTGCATCCTACGAAAGACGACTGTGTGGACCACAGATATCTTAAAGAAGGAGATATGGCGTGGAGTTTAAAATGTATAGAAAACTGGTGAAGCCGCAAGAGCCCCACCATAACGATAATATTGCATAAGTAGTTCTATCAAAACAATACTACGAACAAGTGCACACACGCGCCATCGATAACTCAGTCATTTAAATATAAACCTTATTCTTAAAACCACAGCGTACTCTTTTTCCGTGTAACTTACTCACACTAACAATTATCATTGTGTGTTGTCGCGACACGCGAGGGGCGGTACTTCTCCCGCTCAAATACTACGGACGCACCACGCGACATTACTGCTTGTTGAGGTATCGTTATGTTAGCTTTACATTGCTGGTCCAGTCACTCAGTGATAATGTGAGATCGTTGTAAAAGAGCAATGTATTTTATGAAAAACAATACAGTCGGAGTAATAAAGGAAACAAAAATAAAGTAGTCCAAGTCAATAGCTAGCCAAAACGCTCAGGACCTGGTGTCAATGACACGCCCCCTTACCACTTCTCCTGTTTTTAATATTTCTGTGGTGTGGACAGTAGGCCTTAGTCCGTCAACGTAAAATACGGGCTCGTTCGAAAGTAACTCGAAACTTTTGATTGAACCCTACTCCCTGTTCATTTCATAAATTCTGACAACACATCAGGAGTCGTAACAACTGTCGAATCATAATGTCACTTATTTTTACTTCATAAAAAAACTAGCTAATCTTATGTTCGTAAATGATAAAGAATAAGAAACGTCCGAAACGTCGACGGAAGCTACGGATTTCGTGATTATTAGCACCCCTGTTCAGAACCTATTTTTGTCCGAATGTTAAACTGTTATAGATACAGAGGCTATAAATTTAGTGTTCACTAAATCACTCTTCATGAAACTTGTATAGTAAGCCAATGAATCAGAAGCAAAGATTTTTTGTGGTCGATATTCACTCGCACCAACACCGGATGTATGGGATACCTTTGAAAAGAAGTTCCATCATATCAACAGGCTCTTTGTTCCCTCTTTTTTTAAACAGTCATGACTTGAAATTGAAAACCGGTCAATTGTTTTTCTACGTGTTGTCTGCGCCTAAACCGATTTGAAATGGTACTCTTTACATAATGGTTCCATGGTAAGTCAGAATCCGATGACGAAATCTTGATGAAATCGAGGGAACTTTTCAATTAATGACAGCAAAATTATCGGCTGCTATTACCGCGAATGTATGTATTGTTCACGCAAAAGCTATCCACTAAACAGCTTAAAATTAAAATTTGAAATCAATGAACCGATGAATTGTAAACCGCCTCCTTTTTAAAAACCGGTCAAGTGCAATATTTTTATTATTTTTTGTTGTAGTGGCAAAAGAATTAATACAAAATCGGTGAAAATTTCAACCACCTATTTACGGTCTGTGTCGAGATGAATTCCCGCTGACGGACCTGGAGCGGAGGCATATTAATTGGATCACCTTCCGGTACGGAACCCTAAAACGATGCATTTTATTATAACACATTAAAATGCTATTATTTAATGATTTCAATGCCATTAAAATAATGTTTCAGAGGTTGTCTCTATTTTGCAGAAAATTCGTGCAAAGCACAATTTTTGCTTTGGTTTTTTTTATAAAAAGATATGTTTCATATCTCAAAATTATACCTAATCTCAGTTATCAAAGCGCGAAAACAGATACTGTATGTGCTGAATTATTTATTACTCCTTATGTAAGTGTGACGCAGTGACAAGAAGATTGGCTAAAGTTCCTCGTTTATCCCGAGTATCACGGCAGGATCAACTTTAAGACATGTCTCTAAAAATAAACAACGTCTGGTTACACAAATACGCTCAGTTCCCGGACTCAGTAGATAGTAAACCCATTAGGTCGCCAGGCTAGCCAGCTTACGCTTAGAACCTTTGCAAGCTTTTCAATTTCCTTACTGTTTGTTGTGTACTAAACGAGGAAAAGAACACAGTGGATACTTTAACGTAGTAAAATTTATCGAATTATAAAGAAAATGTAGAAAGAGAATTTTATATAACTTCTAACAATAGTTGGTTCTACGTTCATGTTTTTGTGAGCAATAGATATAATTAAAAACATTTACAATAAATAAACTTTTTCTTGCGCGGAAAAACAGAATGTACGTTTATGTAATGGTAGCCATACACCATACTGCCTATTTGTCAATTCGGCATAAAACTGCCAATTTGCTCAAATAGAATTGAACGTGTATGGGGGTGGAATACCAATTTGATGGCATGACATGCCAATTTTGATAGGTCATCAAATCGTTTTTGACACAACGTCAAATCGGCAACAGTGATGCCATCTTAGCAACTTCATAGATAGTTAGCTAATTTTATAAAGGTGCTAGAAAAAAAGCTAAAAAGTGTAACTTGTGGCTAAACTTTTTAGCTACTTTTCTACAGGGACGGTTAGGCCACGTTCACACGGCGATTATTTTCCCGTATACCGTACACGAGATTTTATCGAATAGAGTTGACCAGTTTTAGGACAACTTTGCACGGTACACGGTAAAATATTATATTTCTCAAACACGGGATTTTCCCGTATGAACGCCGTTTAAACTATTTTTAAGTTTTCATTTGTGAACTGTTATTACTGCTCTATTCGATAAAATCTTGTATATAGTATACGGGAAAATAATCGCCATGTGAACGTGGCCTTACCAGGAAAACTGAGGCTTTTCGCACATGGATCGCATGTACACTCGTAAAAAAAAGAGTTATTCATTTTATTTTAAACCAAAATACGATTGAAAACTTGAGAGGTGTCAAGGGACCACGAAAGCAAGTTAAAAAAGGTTCATGCTATTTTCGACCTTATTGACATTTATGCAAACACCTGATTTTCATGAAGGAGCAATGTTAACGAATGAGAATGTGAGAAAAACAAACTAAATTTTAAATGTCGATAAGGTCGAAAATCGCTTGCACCACTTTTTTAACTTGCAATCCTTAAGCAAATGTTTTCCGACCTTCAAGCGATTTTCGACCTTATTGACAACGATGCAAACACCGGATTTTAATGAAGAAGCAATGTTAACGAATGAGAATGTGAGAAAAACAAACTAAATTTTCCATAAATTAATTATTAAAAGAGATATGAACATTCAAAATCCAAAAAAATAGCCAGATTTTAAATGTCGATAAGGTCGAAAATCGCTTGCACCACTTTTTTTAACTTGCAATCCTTAAGCAAATGTTTTCCGACCTTCAAGCGATTTTCGACCTTATTGACAACGATGCAAACACCGGATTTTAATGAAGAAGCAATGTTAACGAATGAGAATGTGAGAAAAACAAACTAAATTTTAATGTCGATAAGGTCGAAAATCGCTTGCACCACTTTTTTTAACTTGCTATCCTTAAGCAAGTATTTTCCGACCTTCAAGCGATTTTCGACCTTATTGACAATGATGCAAACACCGGATTTTAATGAAGGAGCAATGTTAACGAATAAGAATGTGAGAAAAACAAACTAAATTTTTAATGTCGATAAGGTCGAAAATCGCTTGCACCACTTTTTTTAATCTAATTCGATAGTCTCATGATGAAATGAAAAGGTGCTAGAAATTGTAGCTGTCGTCACCGAATAATAGCCAGATCTAGTTGCTGAGTTGGCATCACTGGTGCAGATTTGAAGTTGTGACAAATCTATCGTATCGATAGGCAGGATGGTGTATGGTGTATATGGACGAACTGCCGATTCGAAACAATTGCAAGCGTGAAATCTATCGTATCGATAGGCAGGATGGTGTATGCCTACTATAAGAGTCTGCTGTGGACACCGATCACATTTCCGAATATTTTTAATTCGAATTTCATTTTAGTGACAACTATTGACCGATGTCTTTTTTGCTATAAGGATTATCTATACATTTAATAAATTTGTAGAAAAGTGGTGTCTGTACAATGGAAATATACAAAAAAAAAGTAGCAGGGGATGTTATTTTATCGATGCCGAACCCGAAACTGTAATTATTTTTTTTTTTGTCTGTTTGTCTGTGTGTTTGTGCACGCTGATCTTCGGAACTATTGGACGGATTTGAATTTTTTTTTTTTGTTGTATAGGTATTAAGTCCACATAACATATAGGCTATAATTTATCTTGGAAACTTGAACACCTGATGCAGAACTGCAACAGACCTGCTAAACTATAAGAGATACAAAAATGATACCATAGCAAAAAATGTTCCACGTGATGAGCATTTTCTGCTGAGATAATGAATTTGAAGATATGGAACACCTGATGTGGAACTCCAAGAGCCCAGCTACACTATAACATATACAGTAATGACGTCTTAGCAAGAGTTGTTAAGCCTGATGAGCACTCTCTGTTGACGTATAAAAATTGAAGATCTGGAACACCTGATGTGGAACTCCAACACCCCAGCTACACTATAAGATATAAGTATAGGAATTACGTCTTAGCAAGAGTTGTCAAACCTGATGAGCACTCTCTGTTGTTGTATAAAATTTGAAGATCTGGTACACCTGATGTGGAACTCCAACAGCCCAGCTACTTTATAAAATATATAGGAATGACGTCTTAGCAAGAGTTGTCCAGCCTAATGAGCACTCTCTGCTGACATATTATGAAAATTGAGATCTGGAACACCTAATGTGGAACTCCAAGAGCCTAGATACACTATAACATATACAGTTAGGACGTCTTAGCAAGAGTTGTTGAGCCTGATGAGCAACGTCTGCTGTCGTAAAAAAATTGAAGATCTGGTACACCTGATGTGGAACTCCAACAGCCCAGCTACTTTATAACATATATAGGATTGACGTCTTAGCAAGAGTTGTTTAGTCTGATGGGCATTTCCTGTTGACTTACAACGATCAAAGATCTGGAACGTCCGGAATCGTCTTGCGCATTCCGTTGTTTTCCCGTCCCTATGCTCTTAGAATTCGACGTTTCAGATCTTCGATTTTGACGACCCCGTCTTGGCTGGCATAAGCAACAGGATCCGCGTACGAAGTCGGGGGCAGAAGCTAGTTTGACATATTTTTAAATCATCGAAATATCATGTGTCCTAGGTGGGAACCTATCACAATTCCGAACGTTTTTTGTTCGAATTTCATTTACCGAAAACTATAGAATGACTTCTTTTTTTGCTTAATGCAATATTTGACATATTATAAGTATTTAGATCATCGAAGTATGATGACGTCATAGATATTACTACCGAATTATGTTTTAACGATTTACAAAATAACTATTTTCTGTTAGCCGAAGCCTCTTTTGAACATTTTTCGTTTGCGAAATGATTTATTTGCCATAATTATTTTCGCCATACCGAAATATTTTTTTGAATATTATTCGGTCAAAAACACCAGTTTTATCATAAAACGTCAAAATGTTAAGAGGATAGAATAGCTGCTGCCATTTCAAAAAATAGGTATTTAGAAAAACTCGTACTGTCCCTCTCACGCCACGAAAAAACCCCGATCGTGCGATAGAGAGCGTTGCAGCTCGCGACTGACTATTTAGTAGTAAGTATTTTTATATGAAATTTGTCTCTCGGGAGAAAACGTTTTCTCTTTTTGTATGGACGAGCGCTCGGTAGACGTTCGTCTTAAGCTGCAAAATTTTGTGACAGAAACGAATCGCTAAACTGACCTCACGCAGTCTTGTCTGCCCTACCTAACCTTAGAGTGTTATGTAAATCCACGTAGGCGCCGAGGAAAGAAGAGTTCCCTCAATTTCTCCAAGATTCCGTCGACAGAGTTTCTTGAAAAAAAAAATTGTAATTGAATTTTAAGCACGAAAAATTTGTACGCTTAACAAGAACATGCATGCACTGTATTTTATTTTGTACCATCTTTTATACCATGTTTTTTTGCAAATAAATATTATTCTATTCTATTCAGATCCTGACTTGACAATACTATCTTTAAAGGCGCCAAAAAAAAAAGAATTTCCTAAATCGGTGTAGGCGTCATCGACAAATCGGAGACATCATCTTCCTGCTCGTATCCCATTTTACTTGGGGTCGGCGCAACACGTTTTTTTCTTTCATACTGTCAGACGTCACAGTATCATTCACTCCTTTTTCTTCCACATAATTCCTTAGACAATTAATCCATCTTTTCTTTGGCCTTCCTCTTCCTCTTCATCCATCAACATTCATATGCATTACTCTCTTAGTCACATGAGACTCATCCCTCCTCATCACAAGTCCATACCAAGACAGATACCCTTTCATTTTTTCTGTAACAGGCGCGTCTTCAAACTTCCCCTTACCTATAAACTCATTCCTTACCGTCACTCCACACATCCATTGTCCCCTTTAACTTGAAGGACATCCGTGAGTCGCAATTTGTTCAGGTGGAATGTCGCCATTTCATTTATCCCGAGTTGATCTGTTGCGTTATGTCCCGGTCTACATCGCCATCTCCTTGGACAAGCGACCTGAGGTACCGAAAGTCGGAACAGACTGGTATGGTTATTCCGGCAAGACTAATGGGCACAGGACTGCGGAGGCCGCCAAAATCGCAAAACAAATACTGTTTGTTCAAATCTAAGTACAAACACAATAAAATCATTCCAACAAATTGAAAACCACTTTTTTCAGTCGCCGGTAACACCTGCTGTGACAATCCAACAAAAACGTATTTTAAAGCACAATCAGTCGATGCAACTTCATGAAAATTATTTTCCTTGGAATCATTCCTGGTTTATGCTTGATATTCTTTTGTGATATTCTTTTGAGGCAAGACTATCTTCAATGCATTTTATAGCTAGACGATCTTATACGGAATTCGTTACGGATACAAGAAAAAAGAAAACCGGCCAAGTGCGTGTCGGGCCACGCACAGTGTAGGGTTCCGTAGTTGCCCATCAAAATACTTATGCGAACTAACTAAACTTATTCGCTGAATTTAATTTTAAAAAGAAGAATTTTCAAAATCGGTCCAGGAGTCTTTGAGAAATCGGGGAAAATACATAAGAAAAAAGATTACGACGAATTTAGAACCTCCTCCTTTTTTGAAGTTAGTTAAAAATAGTTGACGATAAAAACCTACCTATCCCCAAAAAACATACCGTAAAAACATACCTATTAAAGCTGTAAAAATAAAGTTGACAAACTTACATTTGCAGTTGAAGAGCATGTTCTCCGATACATTTTGTTTAAGAAAATATATATCCAAGTACATTTTATAAGTTGGTCGACTATTACTCGTAAAGTTGTAAAGCCTACTTTGTCATGATAATTTTCTTTTAAATTTCGTTACCCCAAACGTAACCATTTAGCTGGTAGAGGGGGGAGACACTCGAATCGAGCAAAATTTAGCACTTTAAAGCTTAATATTTCACAAACGAATTTTTTTATCAAAAACGTGTTAATGGAAACTATCATTATTTTTTAAAGGCCTATTTAATGATACCCCACTAATGGTACCCTAAAAAAAAAATATTTTACGAGATTTTATTTTACCACTTTTTTGGCACAACACATCCGTATATTTACACCAAATTACAGCTCTCTAGTACTGTGCGTCTCTGAGCTATACTGCGGACAGATGGACGGACGGACGGACGGACATGGCGAAACTATAAGGGTTCCTTGTTGACTACGGAACCCTAAAAACTGGCATACTACAAATCAAATCTTGGGGTCTCGAAGCCAAGATAGTTACTTCTAGGTAAGCGTGGTACACCGTTGACCACATCATCGCCTCTTATCAATAAATAAAAAAAAACCAGCTGTGAGAAGTTATATGCTGATTAAGCTTAATGTAAAGTTACAGTTTTAATTTAACAGTTAAGAAATAGTGGGAACCTTGCCCAATAGAATTCCAGTGAAGTTAAATCTCAGTCGCACGTTGGAGAGCGTATGACTGGTTCCCACGACACTGGCCAATGGCCAGCTTATGCAATGGCCTGAATGAATAAGTATAATAAGTGATCACTTAAGGCTTTTCATCACTGTTCAATTCGATGGTTTTTACCAACTTCAAAAAAAGGACGTTCGCATTAACTAGAGTTTGGCTGAACTGATTTTTATGTGGTTGTTTTGTGCATCTATGTCAACGTGTCTGCGGTACACACGACTACTTAACAAGCTATGCAAAACTAGTATAAGCTGACGGTTCAATGTGCGGAAAGATCATATAAAACGAGTCCAAGACAAACTGATTTTGTATAGCTTGATGTGTAGCCGTCTGTACAACGAATTTTCCGCAGGATTTTGAGTCGTGGCGCGAACTCTAAACGGGGATTTTGCCATAGTTTGTATAATATTAGTTCTTTTTACGTAAACTAAAGGCATTTTTTAATTTCTCTTAAAATTTTTATAATTATCAGAATAATTCAAATACGCTATACATCAAAACACTTAGCCTCTGTTCAGACACGGCGGGAACCGCGCGGGAAACGCGCGGGAATCGCGCGGTTATAGAAAGAAGAAGAAAGAAAGAAAAAACATTTATTTGGCGCAAAAAGACCATGACACACACATTTAAAATAAAATAACATGATAAAAAACAGAAAAAAAAACATAATTATATCTAAAGCTTATAATAAAAGAATAGGTATAGCTTTTGTGTGTCTCACGGCTGCGCCAAAAAGGCCCAGTTCAGCAAAAAGTCGGGCAACTAAGTGCTCGACGCTGGTTTTCAACTGGACCTATGTTATGTCTGAACGATTACTTAATAACTCATACAAATAAGACTCACGCGATTTCCATGCGATTCGGAAATCGCGCGGTTCCCGCCGTGTCTGAACAGGCGCTTAGAATT
>JAQSVV010000376.1:0-25423 GCA_036375495.1 Agrotis segetum
CGAAATCGAATATCCGATATCCGAATATGCAATATCGAATATCGGCTATCCAATATCCGATATCCGATTACAGAATAGCGAAAATCGACTTTTCGGTTTTCGGGTACCTACCTACCTACCTACCGAGTTTTCTTAAAAACCGAATTTTCGAAAATCGAATATCCGATATCCGAATATGCAATATCGAATATCGGCTATCCAATATCCGATATCCGATTACAGAATAGCGAAAATCGACTTTTCGGTTTTCGGGTACCTACCTACCTACCTACCGAGTTTTCTTAAAAACCGAATTTTCGAAAATCGAATATCCGATATCCGAATATGCAATATCGAATATCGGCTATCCAATATCCGATATCCGATTACAGAATAGCGAAAATCGACTTTTCGGTTTTCGGGTACCTACCTACCTACCTACCGAGTTTTCTTAAAAACCGAATTTTCGAAAATCGAATATCCGATATCCGAATATGCAATATCGAATATCGGCTATCCAATATCCGATATCCGATTACAGAATAGCGAAAATCGACTTTTCGGTTTTCGGGTACCTACCTACCTACCTACCGAGTTTTCTTAAAAACCGAATTTTCGAAAATCGAATATCCGATATCCGAATATGCAATATCGAATATCGGCTATCCAATATCCGATATCCGATTACAGAATAGCGAAAATCGACTTTTCGGTTTTCGGGTACCTACCTACCTACCTACCGAGTTTTCTTAAAAACCGAATTTTCGAAAATCGAATATCCGATATCCGAATATGCAATATCGAATATCGGCTATCCAATATCCGATATCCGATTACAGAATAGCGAAAATCGACTTTTCGGTTTTCGGGTACCTACCTACCTACCTACCGAGTTTTCTTAAAAACCGAATTTTCGAAAATCGAATATCCGATATCCGAATATGCAATATCGAATATCGGCTATCCAATATCCGATATCCGATTACAGAATAGCGAAAATCGACTTTTCGGTTTTCGGGTACCTACCTACCTACCTACCGAGTTTTCTTAAAAACCGAATTTTCGAAAATCGAATATCCGATATCCGAATATGCCATATCGAATATCGGCTATCCAATATCCGATATCCGATTACAGAATAGCGAAAATCGACTTTTCGGTTTTCGGGTACCTACCTACCTACCTACCGAGTTTTCTTAAAAACCGAATTTTCGAAAATCGAATATCCGATATCCGAATATGCAATATCGAATATCGGCTATCCAATATCCGATATCCGATTACAGAATAGCGAAAATCGACTTTTCGGTTTTCGGGTACCTACCTACCTACCTACCGAGTTTTCTTAAAAACCGAATTTTCGAAAATCGAATATCCGATATCCGAATATGCAATATCGAATATCGGCTATCCAATATCCGATATCCGATTACAGAATAGCGAAAATCGACTTTTCGGTTTTCGGGTACCTACCTACCTACCTACCGAGTTTTCTTAAAAACCGAATTTTCGAAAATCGAATATCCGATATCCGAATATGCAATATCGAATATCGGCTATCCAATATCCGATATCCGATTACAGAATAGCGAAAATCGACTTTTCGGTTTTCGGGTACCTACCTACCTACCTACCGAGTTTTCTTAAAAACCGAATTTTCGAAAATCGAATATCCGATATCCGAATATGCAATATCGAATATCGGCTATCCAATATCCGATATCCGATTACAGAATAGCGAAAATCGACTTTTCGGTTTTCGGGTACCTACCTACCTACCTACCGAGTTTTCTTAAAAACCGAATTTTCGAAAATCGAATATCCGATATCCGAATATGCAATATCGAATATCGGCTATCCAATATCCGATATCCGATTACAGAATAGCGAAAATCGACTTTTCGGTTTTCGGGTACCTACCTACCTACCTACCGAGTTTTCTTAAAAACCGAATTTTCGAAAATCGAATATCCGATATCCGAATATGCAATATCGAATATCGGCTATCCAATATCCGATATCCGATTACAGAATAGCGAAAATCGACTTTTCGGTTTTCGGGTACCTACCTACCTACCTACCGAGTTTTCTTAAAAACCGAATTTCGAAAATCGAATATCCGATATCCGAATATGCAATATCGAATATCGGCTATCCAATATCCGATATCCGATTACAGAATAGCGAAAATCGACTTTTCGGTTTTCGGGTACCTACCTACCTACCTACCGAGTTTTCTTAAAAACCGAATTTTCGAAAATCGAATATCCGATATCCGAATATGCAATATCGAATATCGGCTATCCAATATCCGATATCCGATTACAGAATAGCGAAAATCGACTTTTCGGTTTTCGGGTACCTACCTACCTACCTACCTACCGAGTTTTCTTAAAAACCGAATTTTCGAAAATCGAATATCCGATATCCGAATATGCAATATCGAATATCGGCTATCCAATATCCGATATCCGATTACAGAATAGCGAAAATCGACTTTTCGGTTTTCGGTACCTACCTACCTACCTACCGAGTTATCTTAAAAACCGAATTTTCGAAAATCGAATATCCGATATCCGAATATGCAATATCGAATATCGGCTATCCAATATCCGATATCCGATTACAGAATAGCGAAAATCGACTTTTCGGTTTTCGGGTACCTACCTACCTACCTACCGAGTTTTCTTAAAAACCGAATTTTCGAAAATCGAATATCCGATATCCGAATATGCAATATCGAATATCGGCTATCCAATATCCGATATCCGATTACAGAATAGCGAAAATCGACTTTTCGGTTTTCGGGTACCTACCTACCTACCTACCGAGTTATCTTAAAAACCGAATTTTCGAAAATCGAATATCCGATATCCGAATATGCAATATCGAATATCGGCTATCCAATATCCGATATCCGATTACAGAATAGCGAAAATCGACTTTTCGGTTTTTCGGGTACCATCTTAAAAACCGAATTTTCGAAAATCGAATATCCGATATCCGAATATGCAATATCGAATATCGGCTATCCAATATCCGATATCCGATTACAGAATAGCGAAAATCGACTTTTCGGTTTTCGGGTCAAATTCAATTGACAGCTCATGTTTTTTAAACAAATAATCAATTTGCCGGTGTAATACATATTAATTAAATCCATAATCCACAAATAATATTCACTCTCTAAAATAAAAATATTCGTTTTACGGCACGAATGTAGCAAAACAACTAAACTCAATGTCAATCTGACAGCATGATTAAATTTTGCGAGGTGAAAAGTTCGCAAAAATTTATTCCATTCAGTAAAAACTTATACCAGCGGACGACCATAAACGTGGCAGATTAAATTTTAGTTAGCTTCATTTTTCACCTCGCGGTGTACTTAAACGGGGTTTTTGACGTTTAGTCAGTATAAATTTAAACTGGATAAAGGATTTAAACGCAGCTCAGACTCATAATTATTCTAGGATGGGAAAGAGAAAACTTACCTTGTGATGGTGAACGGGCAGCGCAAACCTGTAGACGATAACTCGTAGTCTTCCGTATAATGACGATCACGCGATCGACGCCGCCTGTTTTTCTAATTTTTCGGTACAAGACAATCACACTTTTTCTTCTATGCATTATTTTTAATTTAAACAATAACACTGCACTATCACATTTTAAAATCTGGGGGCACGGTGGTGCAGGCGTGGGGCCAAGACGAGCCTAACTTTTTTTCGAACGAGCGCGTGTAGAACGGCGGAGCACTAAAACGCAAATGACACGAATTGCGAGCGCAGTATCCAAGTAGACTAAACTACCCACAGCAAAAAAAAAAAAAAAAAACTAATCATTTATACTCTAAAAATAGTGTGGAATGGCATGTACTAGTAGGCGATAGGTACTACATGTGTTACGCTAATCCTGAGGACGAAGCCGCAATATAATAAAAATTATAATAGTGTGTCCGATTATATAGACCCAGCGCCATCTCTCGCCATTAATCGATAGTTGATCGATTAATGGCGAGAGATGGCGCTGGGTCTTCGTTTTAGGGCCAGTGCAGAGTTTCAGACCGAGACGCGATACGTAGTATCTCTTAGTAGTCTGTGGAGACGCGAAGCGACGTGACTATGCGAGAATGAGGTTTCGCGCTGCACCTCGCTGCGCCGCGATGAGCCGCGCTGTGCCCGATATTTTTATGTGGCAATTTTGTTGGACCAATTTGGCTTAATATACATGAATATGATCGGAACAATATTCACTACAACAGTTTAATAAAAATTTAAAAAAAACATACATAATTATAAAATAATAAAAATAATTTTAATTTCTGATGTAACAATTTTGGTGGACCAGTTTGGGTTTACGTCTAGAATCCAAATAATTATTAAGAAAACATAAAAAATTGGTATTTCAAAGAAAAAGTTTTAATTAATTTATCATAAAGAAAAATACAGAACCTCCAACATAATAAAAAAATATATATATTAGTCAAGTAAAGTTTTTCATCGGACAAAGTACGCGAGGATCGCCCGGAGGACACGGTGGAGCATACGGTGCAGGACTGCCCCGCTTGGGCAGAGCACCGCCGCCGCCGTGTCCTCACGAACGCCGCGCCGATACGCGGAGACCTCTCGCGCCCAGCATTGGTCGAGGCTATGCTACAGGGAGAGACGGAGTGGGTGGGTGAGTTTTTTTTGTTTTGATCTATCTCCGAAACTACTGGAAAGTTGTCGATCCAATTTTCCTAAAATACTTCTAATAATATGCCTGTTTACATAGAGGCTATGTATATTATTATTACGCTATTTTCCCTGGGAGATAAGCAATTTTGAATGTTGTTGTCTTTTAATGTATATTTTGAGTTGGAAGCTAATACTTATTCTATTTTTAAATAATCCATTAATAGAGTAAGTATGTGAAATTACGCTATTCCCCCTGGGGGATTAACAACGTTATAATATGTAGATTTTCAGTCGTTGTTGGCATTTGTATAAGAACCGCTATTTGTATATTACTATTAGCGGACCAGCCAGTCTGGTTAGTAGCCTGGGGGGGTATTACAACCTGTTTTCGGGCATTTGAATTTACGGCCCTATGCAGGCTTGTTCTATTTCGTGTTATCTGGATTACCTACTTAGTCTTGTCTCTGGATGATTACGGCGGGCTAGCGAATTCGTTCAAAAATCGAATCGACAAGTTACCGATGATGAACGGTTTTATAAATTGTGTGTGAAAAATTTCTTTTTCATTGTAAATTTAAGAGATATTTGAGTTAAATTGTATTTGAATAACAATTTAAATATTTACAGTCAAATTGAGCAACATTTACTGCAATTTTTTGCAAAAACTTAATACCAAAATAATATTCAATCCTGACAAAGGGGTTTGTTTCTGAACGACGTATTGCTATTTTTTAGTCTGTGGCGGTTTTGATTACCAAAACCATGGACCTAAAAAAAAAGGCGGACGGAACTTCACTAAGAAACAATTGAAGCACCCTTAGTAAGTCAGTGCGCTTGTCCATACAAGCCAGCACACACACATTCACACCATAGTAAGTCAGCCGTCGGCCATTACGCTTCGAACGACACTCGCGGTTTCATACGGTGCTAATTTGTCTAATAAAAATCAAAGTATGCCGTCATGTGTTGCAAAAAGTTGTCTTAACCATAGTAGTTCAATTTAAAAAGCCAGGGGATCACTTTTCATAGTTAAACATGTCATTTTGAAGCTTATTTCTCGATTTTACGTCAATAAATTTTATAAACATCTCGAAATCAATCAGTGTTGCAACTATTTCAAGGTTCAAATTATTTTAAAATTGGGAGATTTATATTTTGTTACTGTTTATCGTTATTGTATTCTTCTGTATTTTTACAAATTTCCCCACGGCAAATGATGCATGGAAAAATGATTGTATAAAAAACAATAGTCATTATTAATCTGTTAAAAACAGGGAAAGAAAGTTGTACTGAATTTCATTCATCCTCTAGGGAGAGAATGTGATTTGAATTTCGAATACTTACCGATAGTGAACCATGGACCTAAAAAAAGAGTTTGTATGTAAAGCATTATACAACTTTTTGAAAAGGAATACGCATTTTTATTATGCAGTTATGATTAAATAAAATTACGAAACCGAAGAGGCCTTATGATCTTGATGCCTTTGCTTTTCCGACTAGGAATTTGCCGCGTTTTGTTTTCTTCAAATACATAAACGTTTAGTTTGTTTTAATTTATTTTTTTAAATAAGTTATTGTTAAATTTAAATGGTTAAATAATGCTTATCTCATATTAGTATTATGTAAATTTTTTCGCAAGTGGTACGAAAAGTAGAGTATTTTCCTCAGTGATAAAGCTGTCAGTCTTGGGTGAACTTAAATCTCTCGCTACACTCAGGACGCGTGTTAAATCCCTCGCTTCGCTCGTGATTTAAGTTTCTAACACCCTCGCTACGCTCGGGAGTAAGCCTCGAGTCCTTCGTTATGCTCGCGATTTAAATCGTCACCCGCGACAGAAGACACTGCTTTATCCCCTTGGTTAATAATCTACTATTTCATTCCACCTATTCGAAAAGGACGACTTGGTTCGCCTTTAAGTGCGCCCATCGTATTTCATTTTTTTGCAATGCCACTATGTCTATGTAGTGCTTTTAACTGCCAGCAGTAATAAATTAAGGAGCACACCGTTTACCTACCGCAGAGAAAGTAAGGAAACAAAGTGGACTAAATCATGCGCAGAAAAATGGAGCTGTTCCAACAATGTTCTAATTTTTTAAGTGGGAGGCTCCAAAATCAAAGAGGCACTATGAAGCTAAAAATGTTTCAACAAGTGAAGGAATGATAAAGGGCCGATTACACTATACGATTCATCATTCATAATTACCGATGGATTGGGTGGTGTGATCGCTGTCTGTTAGGTCTCTAATTTCCGATGGATTGGGTGGTGTGATCGCTGTTAAAGGCCCTACTCACGGTTCAACACAACCCACAATCTGCTGACACAATTTGTTGAAGTCGCGATTGAGCGTTCTCTACTCACGATTCATCCAACCCACAATCTGCTGACACAATTTCATTCCGCGATTGCTTGTCACAACGTGTGCACGTCACGTTCGTATTAGACATGGGTCCGCCGAAACTAACAAAATTTCAAAAAGCAGGTGTTGCACTTACTGTAGCATCATTGTGTATCCAGAGAGCGACGTAAAAAACGATACTGGTTAAAAAAAAATATTTAACGAAAAACAAAAAACCCGACTGCGTTAAAAAAAACTAAAAAGAAAGAAACAAGCCCAGTAGTTAAGAATTCACTCATTCACACTCACAGTCGGGGCCCATTCAAATTATACCAATCAAATCTTCCCAACGGGCCCCGACTGTGAGTGTGAATGAGTGAATTCTTAAGTACTGGGCTTGTTTCTTTCTTTTTAGTTTTTTTTAACGCAGTCGGGTTTTTTGTTTTTCGTTAAATATTTTTTTATTTCATACTTTTTAGTTACTATTCAGAGAATTATTGTTTTGCTGAACAACTTTAAATCGTTATATATCCTAAACTATTATTTAAAATGAAAAATGATAAAGGGAACCTAAAGTTGATTTTAAAATACCTATTCAACGATACCCCACATGACATTGTTCATCGACATTTTTTTTTTTCATTTTGACAATATGGCGTCTGGTTGTCGTTGTGGTGAATTTTGATTACTGGCATGTCTTTAGTGATACTCGCAAGGTTAAGACAAATCGATTGACGTAAAAATTATCAAAATCGGCCTACGCATTTGGTCTCTAGAACGCCACATAGAAACAAACATACATACATACATACATGCATACATACATAGACTGATAAACACATTACCCTCCTTTGCGTCGCGCAGTCGGGTAAAAAAGTGGCTGTTATTATGAAAGAAAATCTCGCATATGTCGATTATGTATTATTTGGAACCAGAAGATTTTTCAAATTTTCTAAGAATGAAATGGAAGCGGAAAAAACGTACAATCCGCCACAACGCTTGACCGAGATTGAGCCGAGATTGGAGCAATCGCAATACTCACGTTTCAACACGCACTAGGGATGGGCGTTGAATCAACGAACTAGTTGAATCAACCGTTGAGCTCCTGTCGACGTATTAACGTTAACTGAATATGAATCAACTAGTTGAATTCGTCAACGACGTTTAAGAGTTGAACTCGTTCGTTCGTTCGTTCTCGTTAATTCAACGAGTTGAATGTTGTTGTTGAACGTTATCTTCAACGTTGAGTGTTATAGTTCGGTATCTTTAACGTCATAGATTGCGAGCGGTTGAATGAGTTGATTTTCGAAATATTTATTTTAAGAATAGTACATAAACATTGGTGGAGTTTGTTTAATTTTCCCAATGTATTCTTTGAAATGTACTATTTTTTGAGACGCACAAGGTATAGCGAACAGCCCTCTGTGAAAAATGTAATAATAATATTTTTATTTCACACAATTTAAGATGTTAGTTTGTACATAAAACGTTTCCAATACAAAAATTGAATCAATTTTTTATGAATCAGCGGTTTACGTTGCAAGTTGACAGTTAAATTCGTCAACGAGATGAACAAGTTAACTCATTCAACTCGTTGACGAATTTAACTAGTTGATTAAATAGTTGACCAACGTGAATCAACGTTAACGTTTCGTTGACGGAAAAACCGTCAACGACCCATCGCTAACACGCACACAATATGCTGAGACAATTTGTCTGGTTGCTTCCGCGCCGATACAATACGCAACATGTTGGGTTACGCCCCCAACGTGCCCTCAACATTACTATTGACG
Source organism: Agrotis segetum (assembly GCA_036375495.1). Lineage (NCBI taxonomy): Eukaryota > Metazoa > Arthropoda > Insecta > Lepidoptera > Noctuidae > Agrotis > Agrotis segetum. The sequence goes on from JAQSVV010000376.1 coordinate 8,782, forward strand.
ACACAATCTGTCGGCTCACTGCAGATTGTGTCAACAGATTGTTGCTGAAATTGAATCGTGAGTAGGGCCTTTTAGGCTGAGGATACTAACAGCTTAGGGCACGATGAATCGTATAGTGTAATCGGCCCTTAACACCTAGGACGTTTATTCAAACCGAAATACAGTATACCTAGAGCTCTTGAAATTGGCTGCGAAATTATTGTGGTATCAGAAACAATCTTGATTGGTTTCAAAAAAAGACTCAAAGACTTCTTGTGCAATAAATGTTACTACAATATAAACGATTTTTTAAATGATAATAATATATAATAGCATGATGACTTGAGTATTTTATATTAATCTTTTGAATGAATTGTATTTTTTTCTTTAATTTTTTGACATTTTACTATAAAATTTTTGACATCGTTTATTTAGTGACATTTCTGTATTATTTGACATTCTTATATTTTATTGGGTTACGCTCACAACTCGTCTCATTTTCTATTTCGTCTCTTTCCCTATTCCGTCTCATTCACTAATACGTCACCTAGTGCATCTGGTCATTTTTATTAACTCGTCTCATGCTCTATTTCGTCTCTTTCCCAACTCGTCCGACGCATAATTATGACGACGTACAGTCAACGTCAAAAGTATCGGGAAGAACAAACTGTAGGTGTGCGCGTGCCTCAACGAGCGTCAGCATGATGATGGCGGCCCCCCCTCTAGAGGGCCGAAGCCAGCCGGGGTCGCGGGACTTATCTCATTATTGTGACCCCGGAACATAAACGGCTATTGAAGGACACCGCGGCTATTAGTCAGTACAAGTCTGGCAGTCCATCCCGCCCTGCCAAGAATGGGAGGACTCATTTGATGATTTTACTAACCTGTAAAAACTAGTTACTAGTACAATAAATCAAAAATAAATGAGCTAAACCGCGGCGAAGCCGCGGGCTTAAGCCAGTTTGTGATAAAGATAAAAAACTACGAAAAACAGATTAAGATAATTATATATTGATGTGCATGTCTGTACAAATGCGTCGGACGAGTTGGGAAAGAGACGAAATAGAGCATGAGACGAGTTAATGAAAATGACCAGATGCACAAGGTGACGTATTAGTGATTGTGACGGAATAGGGAAAGAGACGAAATAGAAAATGAGACGAGTTGTTAACGTAACCTTTTATTGGCATGTTGAAATTATGATTTTACTTTTGACACTTATTTTCATTTTACATTGTTTATTTAGGGACATTTTATATTATTAACATGCTGTATAGCTCTAATTTTAAATTTTCTCTGACATTTTATTATAAATTTTATAATTTTTTTGACAGTTAATTCCTTTGATTTGACAGTTCTTTTGGGACCAAACTGTCACTTGTCACTTTGACACTTGCCTTCCCCATTGAGATTGAGATTGAGACACAATGTCAATATGTCTTTGTCAGGGCTGCGTTTAAATCCTTTATCCAGTTTAAATTTATACTGACTAAATATCAAACACCCCGTTTAAGTACACCGCGAGGAGAAAAATGAAGCTAACTAAAATTTAATCTACCCCGTTTACGGTCGTCCGCTGGTATAAGTTTCTACTAAATGGAATAAAATTTTGCGACCTTTTTACCACGCAAAATTTTATCCTGCTGTCAGATTGACATTAAGTTTTGTTGTTTTGCTCGATTCGTGCCGTGTGTGATGAGATATTGTAAAAACGAATATTATTTTTATTATATAGAGTAAATATTATTGTGGATTACGGATTTATAATAAACCGGGAAATTGATTATTTGTTCAATAAACTGAGCTGTCAATTGAATTTGACAACTAACATTGACAGAAACTTATGACTCCGTTCAGTGAACCCTCGCTAGTTTAATTTTTTTCCGGCTAAATACCGCCGAAGGATTTAAACGCACCCCAGGGCTGCGTTTAAATCCTTTATCCAGTTTAAATTTATACTGACTAAATGTCAAACACCCCGTTTAAGTACACCGCGAGGAGAAAAATGAAGCTAACTAAAATTTAATCTACCCCGTTTACGGTCGTCCGCTGGTATAAGTTTTTACTAAATGGAATAAATTTTTGCGACCTTTTTACCACGCAAAATTTTATCCTGCTGTCAGATTGACATTAAATTTCGTTGTTTTGCTCGATTCTTGCCGTAAAATCGAATATTATTTTTATTTTAGAGAGTGAATATTATTTTTGGGTTATGGATTTATAATACACCGGCAAATTGATTATTTGTTCAATAAACTGAGCTGTCAATTGAATTTGACAGCTGACATTGACAAAAAGATATGACTCCGTTCAGTGAACCCTCGCCAGTTTAACTTTTTTCCGGCGAAATACCGCAGAAGAAAATTTTTGCGAGGTAAAAAGATCGCAAAAAATTATTCCATTTAGTAAAAACTTATACCAGCGGACGACCGTAAACCGGGCAGATTAAATTTTAGTTAGCTTAATTTTTCACCTCTCGGTGTACTTAAACGGGCTGTTTGACATTTAGTCAGTATAAATTTAAACTGGATAAAGGATTTAAACGCAGCCCTGACAACTCTGACAGTCTGACACATAATGGGGATGGCAACTCAAAGCTAATCGTAGATGGCGCTGAGATAGTTGGTCCCCACGTTAGATTACTGTGTACCTTGTACAAAAAACAAACAAGATTTATTTTTATAAAATTGAGTATAAGTACAAAACAAATATGGAAAATTATTCGTCAATGCAAGTACATATACTAAAAGAAGAATTAAGACGCCGCGGTGCATCTACAAGAGGAAAAAAAGGGATTTAATTGAGTGGTAATACATTTGATTTTACCGTAATAAATCCACAATTACTTGTAGTTGAGGTTTCAACTTTTGAGTTTAGGTATGTTTTACCTGCCCTCTCCTATAACAAGAATATAATGCTGCTTCTGACTTTCTATTTTGATAAAATGTCAAAATCATTTAAGTCAGTAATTTTAACCTTTTTTTCTATTTAGATTCGAGAAATATCACAATATATTTAATTTCTTAACACCACATCTATCACAAAACTCGTTTCAGGTGATAATTCTTTCGCCAGACGAACCATTTCATGATTTATAGAGCGATGCAATACTGGTACTTAACCTCCAATAGAAAAGTACCCAATATTTCTTGATAGTGTGAATTGTCGGAAAATTGTATGTTCCATCATTTTTACAGCTATTACACAACATCTAGTCATTTTACATCAATAAATCGTTTTTTTTTTCCAGAAAATTCCTTTGATTTGACAGTTCTTTGGGACCAAACTGTCACTTGTCACTTTGACACTTGCTTTCCCCATTATGATATTTACCTTACATGCTCGTGTGAATTCGAATTATGTTCATTTGCAGAGTTATAAGAAATAATTTCTAAAGAAAACACTTTAGTGAAATAATTAAAGTGTCGCAGTGTTGTGACGGAGTGGGTACTGGTACTGTGTAATGCTGTAATGGTCGTAAAAAATGCTGATTCTTTTTCAATTACCCACTATTTATATCTGTCTTTTATTTATATTATAGAAACCCCTAAGACGACCCACTGACCCAGGTTGTATTGTGTGACATACTGGTGCTGCGCTGTGGCATAGATGGTGATGGCCACTGTAAGCGTGTGCCAACAGTTCCTCGGCGAGCTATCCCATGAGGTAAGACCTGCACCCGTTCCTAACTTATCTTGCTTGCGACCATCAAAAGAACTTATGCATGATCCTTGTTCAGTGGCGGATTAAGAGTTTTCGAGGCCCTAAGCACAGTGCCTGTGTAGGCCCTCTATTGCTTAAATTGGGAAGGTAGAAAGTATAAAATGAAAGTTTTATCAAAATAGAAACTGTAGTAAGTATAATTTAAAACTTAAAACATTTTTTTCTCTTCTCTTATCTTAGAGAAGACAAATTTAAATTTTTGTAGAGCAAGGCAAGGTTAACTAACATTAGAAGCATTTGCTATTGAAAAATGAGCTATCAAAAACGAAGCCATAAAAAGCGAAATCAACCTTATGTGAAGCGAGTGCGAAAATTTTTAGCTTTTGCATTAAGAGCGGCAATTTTTCATAGAAGAGCCAACGCAGTGAGCTCTAAAAGTTTAATGTTTAAACTGGGCAGTTCTGGAAATATTACATACGGGTCGAATTGATAACCTCCTTTTTTTTGAAGTCTGTAAAAATTTATTATTAGACAAAAAATATACACAATTTATCAGACGGAAGTCTAAAAAATTGTTAAAAAAAAAGAAGAAAATTATCACTAGGCCAGAAAACATCGACAGAAAGAAAAAAGTAAAATACTTACTAATAATAGTTATAATTATTATTATACATAACAATTGTCATTTTACATCCATCTTCTCACAAAAATGAAACGCCAGCAGAGGATGGAGGCCCCTGGAGAACAGGGGCCCCAAGCACGTGCTTGTAGTGCTTATACGTTAATCCGCCACTGAACACAGCATTATAATGTGATTGATCATGACATTCAATGTACCTACTTACAATATTTACTGCCAATATTATATCTGGTCTACAGACTATTGCAAGAAACATGAGTGCACCTACCATCTGACGATACAATATTTTGTTTTCAGGAAATTCAGGTCTACACAATTTTATATTTGGGTCAGCAGGCACTGAAACAGGATGACAATCTTCCAATTGAAATTTATTCAACAATGACTCAATATATTTTCTTTGATGTACAAAGATTGAATTTTCACTCATTTCTTTTTGCATACCAACAAAACATTTTATATTTTCAGTAACTACAATTTGAAACTTTTTCTGTAACTCTGATAGAAATCTATTCATTAATGTGTTACTTTTACAAAACAAAAGTCCATCATCTACATACAAAAGTAAATACATTACATTACTGTATTTATTTGATACAAATGCACATTTATCTACTTCACAAGCTGAAAAACCAAAATCTTTGAATACTTCAGTTACAGTTTGATTCCAGCACCTTGGTGCTTGCTTAAGACCATATAGTGACTTCTTTAATTTACAAACTTTATCACCTGCATTTAAACCTGGAGGAGGGGACATGTTTTCCTCAGAAATTGTACCATAAAAAAATGCGGTTTTAACATCAAATTGTTTAACATTAAGTTTCAAATGGGTAACTAGTGACAACATGACTCTAATGGTATCATACCTTACTGTAGGTGAAAATGTTTCAGAATAATCTGTCTTTTATTTGTGAAAACCCTTTAGCACAAAGTCTAGATTTAAATCGAATAGAACCATCAGAATTTTCTTTGATGAGTACTCCCTGTTGTCATATAAAAACTGAAGATCTGGAACATTTGATGTGGAACTCCAAGAGCCCAGCTACACACCATTACATATATAGGAATCACATTTTAGCAAGAGTTGTTTAGTCTGATGGGCATTTCCTGTTGACTTACTTTTGTAAGAAAACTGGAATGTCTGGAATCGTCATGCGTGTCCCGTTGTTTTCCGAGGCTCTAAGAATTCGACATCAGACGTTTCAGATTTTCGATTTTGACGACCCCATTGCCGCTGGCATAAGCAACAGGATCCGCGTACGAAGTCGCTGGCAGAAGCTAGTATTCAAATAGATTTTAAAATTTGTCTGTCTTGTAATTTTATTGTTCATGTAATTTTGTTGTAAATAATGAAGTGCACAGTTGCCCTAAAATAGTTGACGAGTAAGTAAAAAAATGTACGATGATGACACCTCACTCACAAGTTGTGGTTGCAGGAAGGGGAGGCGACAGACGATGCGAGCGCCGAGGCGATGGCGCTGCACGAACGCCTCGTCGCCTACGTGCACGCGCTCGCCGGCGGAAACGTGAGTAGCACCCCACGCCCTCGCCGCGGCTGCCCGTCTGGCGCCCGCACTCACCGCCCGCGCACCGTCCGCAGGAGCCGCGCTCCGGCGTGTGGGTCGAGCACTCGTACGCGCGCGCGCGCGGCGCCGCACACACGCCCGCCGCGCACGTGCGCGTGCTGCTGGCGCCGCGCCTGCCCGCCGAGCGCTGCGACGTGGACGTGGAGCGCGCGGACCCGGCGCCGCCCGAGCTGCCCGCCGAGCCGGAGGCCGAGCCGGACGACTCCGACACCGAGCACGACGACGACTGGGAGGCGCGAGTGACCGCGCTCGCGCCCAGCGCCGCGCACGCGCGCCTCGCCTCGCACGCACTGGACGCGCTGCGCCGCATGCGGCTGGAGCGGCTGGCGGGCGGGCGCGCGGAGCTGGCGGCGCGCGGCGCGGCGCGGCGGCTGCGGCTGGCGCTGGCCGCCGCCGCCGCGCACCCGGCCGCGCACGCGCAGCGCCCCGGGCCCTGGCTGCACGCCACGCTGCACGCCTACCTGCCGCGCGCCGAGCGGCGCCTGTACGACGCGCTGGCTGCCGAGCTGCGCCGCGCCGCGCCGGGCCCCGCCGAGCGCGCGCTGGGCGGGCGCGCGCCCCGCCGCGAGCCGCTGGCGCGCGTGGGCCCGGCGCTGGGCGACGCGGGCCCGTGGCTGGTGTGGCTGGGCTGCGGCCGGCCGCGGCTGGACGCGCGCTGGGTGCGGCGGCTGGGCGCGCTGGTGCACACGCGCTCGCTGCCGGTGGCCGCACCGCGCCGCCTGGCTCCCGACGCGTGGTGCGCGGCGGTGGCGGGCGGCATGCGCGCGGCACTGGCGGACACGCTGTCGGAGGCCGGGTGAGGTTAAAGGAAACTCGGAATCGGGTTTACAAATTATCCTTTAAGGCCGGGCACGGCGAGGCATATACGGCGTACGCTATAGCTCGCGTCGCAAAGTGCAAAAAACTAAAAATAGCTTATTGGAATCGGCTGATCGGAATGGGCACTGTTATTTTTTTTATATGTTGTGATTGATTGAAAATCCGTTTCGAGGAAAAGCGTTACTGATCATTATAGACTAATTCAATTTTTTTATTTATTACATACAGGACTGGCAGCTAGCAAAAACATAACAAAAAAGGGTAATTATAGGCATCAGACAGCCAATTACGAGTCCTCGCGAATAGAAATATAGTAAAAAATAAAGTTGTCAAGCTAAAGTAGCCAAAACCACACGTTTCCTGGTGTAGGTAATTACACTTAGATGGATTGAGGACTAGTTTATTAACCCGACATTACTCTTCAAGTAGACATACTCGTAAATCAGCCTGTAGTGCAAGCATATCATAATGCGATGCAATAGTGGCAAAGATTTTCATGTCCTCGGCAAAGAAAAAAATCTTACGAAAAGTTGGCACGACATTTTTTTACCTCGCCCCGCACCTCGCGCCTGCACCCCGCGCCCCGTACCCCTCACTCAACCCCCGTTCCTCGTGACTCTTGTCGTTTTGCGGCGTGCACATGTTTCGCTGTCTCTCTCTCTCTCTCTAATAGAAAGCAAGCCAGATATTTTCGTTTCGTCTTTCTTTTTCGCATTGAACAGTGTGGTGTTGCGACAATTATTTTTGTTAACTTCGTTCCATCCGGGTGTCCCTTGACACCTCTCAAGTTTTTTTCTTACGTTTCGACGTCACGCGGTAGATTATGAAACGTGAGGCTCTTATCTCTGTTGTCGTTTAGGCAACCAAAAGCTATGCAGTATTTGCTTGTCTTCATATTTTATTATGTTCACTTTTTTGTACGAATAATTACGAGGCGGAGCGCGTTGCGGTAGGGGCGGGCGGCGCGCGAGAGCCGTCTGTAGCGACCCGTGAACGGTGTGCGCGTGTGCGCGTGTGTGCGTGCCGTTTCATACACCGCGGAGTGAGCCAGGCCTGGGCAGGTTTCCCAAGTTTGTGAATCATCACTATTTCTGAGATCTTCCATTGTTCGGGAAAGTACTGTAATTTCAACATGGAGTTCAACAAGAATGTTAGCATAATTATGCCCTAGCGTGGCAGTTCTCTCAGTACTTCCTTCGTGATCTCATACCCTGGCGCTTTTTTACTGTCAAGGCATCTTATAGTTTTTTGGACCTCTTGGGGTGTAACTGGTTTTGGTGGCAGACAAAGCTGAAAGTCTTCATTTAAGATGAAATCGACGTGATTTTCTACATCACTGTCGTCAGTTTCATCATTTGGTTGAAAAACCTGTGACAAATGTTTTGCAAAGATATTGCCTATTATTATATTGCCTTTTCCTGTCCTGTTTTTGTCCACTTGTCATCATCTTTTATAGGAGGTTTTTGTTCCTGTGGCCTGTCATACGATTTGGTGAATTTCCATAGCGAGTAGTTGCTTTCTTTGGTTGCGGTTAGGGACTCTAGTTTAAGCTGGAGGGTGTCATCGTTAGTCTTTTGAATTAATATTGTGAGTTCTACTATTGTATACCTATCATTAAGATATTCAAATGAGTTTCTCAAAATGCTCTGCAGAAAATAAAATCGAATTTTTGAAAATTTAGGACAATCCCCATTGTCAAAACAACTTTTAGGGAGCGGCCGGTGATACTGGGCGGCATCGGCGCGGGCGCGGCGCTGGCGACGGCCCTGGCGGCGGGCGGGGCGGCGGGCGGGGCGGGGGCGGGGGCCCCGCGCGGCCTGCTGCTGCTGGCGCCGCCGCTGCTGACGGCGGCGGGCGCGCGCGACTGTCCCGAGGACGCGCTGCGGGCGCTGCGCCTGCCGCTGCTGCTGGTGCTGGGCTCGGGCGCGGCGCAGTGCTGGCGCGGCGCGGCGCACGGCGCGGGCGCGGCGCGGCGCGTGCTGGAGCTGCGCGGCGCGGACGACTGGCTGCGGCTGGCGGCCGCGCCGCGCCGCCGCCGCCGCCTGCCGCAGCACGCGCTGGACGCCGCCGTGGCGGTGAGTGACGCGCGCGTGCCGGACCCTACTTTCCTAAAAATACTACAATGAACCGAGTTTATTACGCCGCATTTTTGACCAAACTGCGTCAAGTGATTGTTGAGGAAAGGAGTCCTGCTTTTGCAAGACGATGCGCCCGTCCACCCTGCGGAAGTTGCAAGGCGTTTCCTCGCTGAGACTGGATATGAAGTAATCGACCACCCAGCTTACAGTCCAGACCTGGCCCCTAGCGAATATTTTTTCTTTTCAAATTTGTAAAATGACCACCGAAGGCGAAGATTTTCTAATGATGAAGAAAGAAAACCGGCCAAGTGCGTGTCGGGCCACGCACAGTGTAGGGTTCCGTAGTTGCACATCAAAATACTTATGCGAACTAACTAAACTGATTCGCTGAATTTAATTTTAAAAAGAACAATTTTCAAAATCGGTCCAGGAGTCTTTGAGAAATTGGGGATAATACATTAAAAAAAAGATTACGACGAATTTAGAACCTCCTCCTTTTTTGAAGTTAGTTAAAAATAGTTGACGATAAAAACCTACCTATCCCCAAAAAACATACCTATAAAAGCTGTAAAAATAAAATTGACAAACTTAATTTGCAATTGAAGAGCATGTTCTCCGATACATTTTGTTTAAGAAAATATGATAATATCCAAGTACATTTTATAAGTTGGTCGACTATTACTCATAAAGTTGTAAAGCCTACTTGATAATTTTCTTTTAAATTTCGTTATTTATGCTACTATTGTGAATTTTTGCACACCCCCAAACATAACCGTTTAGCTGGTAGAGGGGGGGGGGGGCACTCGAGTCGAGCAAAATTTAGCACTTTAAAGCTTAAAATTTCACAAACGAATTTTTTCATCAAAAAATTGTTAATGGAAACTAGTGTCCGACCGAAACTGATTTTTCAGCCGAAACCGAAACCGAAACCGAAACCGAACTTTCGGCCTAGGTCTCAGTTTCGGCCGAAACCGAAACCGAAACTTAATTAAACATTAAAATTTTCGATATTTTTTTAAAATTATATGTTTTTTTTTTACATTTGTTAACACTTAAGAAAAAGTGTATAATTATACAGAAATTACAGGATGACTGAAGACTAAAGATGTCGAAAACGAAAACTGCATCATTGGATTTTAGAAAAATCAATAGTGCTGGTCAGGAATCAAAACTGCAGATTTTGGAAAAAAAAACACCCATTATTACACCATTCGATAGTGTTGCTAAGGATCAAATTCTGGAAATTCATGTTATATGGCAAACTTATGGAACAAATAGGTTTCCAAGAAATTGCTATTTTTCTGTTATTTGACTTCTACTGAGCCATAATCTGTATTTTCTGCCTTGACGATTGATAAGTTTAAATATATTTTATTATTACATGAATATACAAGACTCACACCTGGCAGTAAACTCGAAAACATAACCTCAACTCACAATTAAATGAACGGTGGCGAACAGCGCCGGACCCCGCCGTCAAGCAAGCACGTGTTGGCTACGAATGCTACCGAACGACGCACGAAAATGCACGGACACTTGAGTTACGTCAGGTTTCGGTTTCGGCAAAGTTTCGGCTATATTTTGGCCGAAACCGAAACTAGAGCCGAAACTAGATTTTTTGGCCGAAACCGGCCGAAACCGAAACCGAAACCGAAATTTCGGTCGGTCACTAATGGAAACTCACATTATTTTTTAAAGACCTCTTTAATGATACCCCACACTAAGGGGTACGCTAGAAAGAAAAAAAACATTCTCACTTTACGTGTACAGGAGGTACCCTAAAAAAAAATATTTTTCGAGATTTTATTTTACCACTTTTTCGGCACAACAAATCCGTATATTTACACCAAATTACAGCTCTCTAGTACCACAGCTAGTACTGTGCGTCTCTGAGCTAAACTGCGGACAGACGGACGGACGGACATGGCGAAACTATAAGGGTTCCTTGTTGACTACGGAACCCTAAAAATGACAGCATAAAAATAATTACTAATCTAAACTAGGTTAAAGTCCTAGTCGCAAAAACACACAAATACTTACTTGACATTTACGCAGTTAGTAACTAATGTGCATAATTATGCAGCAACAAATAAAAGTGAAGTCCAGGTCAGTAACCTGATATTGTTGTGTCAGCTACATGCGCATCAATTAAAATGTGACCATAATGACGTTCTATGCAATTCGTTCGTAGTCGATCGAGTTGATATATCGATATTCAGCTATCTTCCTTGCAGGGCAGTCAGCATCTCCCGTTTTGTGGTTATTCGGCTTATTATAGCGGGAGCAAGATGCACATTTAGGAGCTTCCTCTTTTTTTGTGCACTCGGACATTGCATGTCGTGCTCCTCCACAGTGTCCACACGGTGAGATAACCTCTCGGCATGATTTTGCTGCATGGCCATATTGCTGACATTTGTAGCATCGCGTAACCAAGGTAAAGTCTCTAACAGGGCAGGAAGTCCAATTTATAAAAATCCTTTGTTGAGATATTAGGGCTTTACGAATCATGGCTGGAACTTCAATGATGTAGTTACAGGTCGATGCATCAATTTCTTCCTGGATTTGTGACTGAGCTTAGCCATGGACAAATAGGTATCAAATGACATTTCCGGAAACTTATCAGCTACGTTCTGCTCATACATACATTTAAGAACATCACTATCTGCCAACGAGTTCGGCACTCCTATAACCGTGATCTGCGGTTGGCGCTTCTTGGGTTCGTCGACGATAAGACCAGCCAACGACAGATGAATTTCGTCCTTGAGTTTATCAGCATCCTGTTTGGTTTCAGTGCTGATGATAACACCCCCATTTTTGGTTTTGCGGACTCCACGTACTTGCAGCTTTATTTGTTCAGGGCGAATACGTTTTAGAACCAGAGTTTTTGTTTCATCACTTGACTTAAATGTATCTTTGGGATAAATGGCTACAGATCTTACATTATTCGGCCGCACGTAATCATTTAAACCCTTCTTCACCATATCAGCAAATGAATTATTTCTCGCTGCACCAGAGTCCTTGATTGTCTGCTTGAGCTCCGAAATTTGTTCTGCCAGGTCCCGTTTTTCTTTAAGTTCATCAATTATGTTGATGGCTTGGTGGGCTTTCTGTTTCAGGGCCTGATATAACACTGCCATTTGCGAGATGCCAGATCCTACTTTACGGCACAGGTTTGAAATTTTCAGTTTCTGTTCGGAATTGAGTTTTCCTTCTGTGGCAATAGTGCAAACGTCATTTAGTTGCTGCTCCATGGATGACATCCATTTTTGGATCTCGGGCGTGGATACAACTTCAACAGAGAACTCAGACTGAAGACTCTTGGCCGGCGAGTCAAAGGGTAGCTCTCGGCTGCTGGAACTGCCGGGACTGCTTTCCATTTTTGAACAGTTCACTATGTTTATGTTTCCATTATTTACGAAACTTCACACTTAGCAAATTAACAATGTCGGTCACTATTTGTTGTGTTAATTAAATATTGCTAATGAGCACGTCTGTATGTTGCGAACGGCCACAACATAGCAATAATAGATATATAACGAAGAAAAAAAAAGACAAAAGTGAGTAAAAGAGCGTTTTACTCACTGTTTTCAGTGCGAAAAAGTAACCAGTGTCAATTAGGTTTTCGGAAGTGTACTCGTCGTCGTGGTACGTGCAACAGGAGTAAAGAACGAATCCCAAGCGGCGGCTATGACGCGATGCGCTGCGGCACGCTGCGGGCCAATCACTACATCTTCCCCGCCCCCCGCGCTTCACTTCATACCTCCAAAGGGACCCAATAACTCACTTTAGTGCAGGTGAAGCTCAGCGCTCAAGATCCCTGCCGGTCATTGTATTTGTATGTCACTGTTATTTTTCAGTGCATTCAATACAATAAGGTCTTATATTGTAATGACTCATGTTTGACAAACAAAATATTGATGATTGCTCGACGTATCGCTCTCACGTGCCGCCTTCACCAGGAGGAGTGCGCGCGCTGGGTCGTGGAGACGGCCACGCAGGCGGGCGGCGAGTCCCCGCTGCAGGAGCGGCCGCGGCGCCGCCTGCGCCCCGAGCGCAGCGAGAGCAGCGAGCGCCCCGAGCGGAGCGAGCGCGCGCCCGACGAGGAGGAGGAGTACGCGCACCTGCCGTCCGCCTCCCGCGCCGCGCCTCCCGCCGCCGGTTCCTCTGCCGGGTGAGATTGACTATAATTATTATCCAATATGCACGACAACATTTTGCCAGGACGGGGTGGTTGATTGAAATTAAATTTTCAGCATTCGCTTGTACACAAAATAATAGTAAGTGATTATAATCGCCAAGAACGTGTTGAGGTCGCTAAAACTGAGTCATTTCTTGACTCGTATGTCTATCTAGGACAAACCGTCGCACTCGGTAGGACCGACTGGAAGAGAGAACTCCACCGCCGCATCCAACTCGACTGGGCAGCGTTCGGGAAATTCCGTAACGGGTTCTCGCCTAGAATACGTCAGTGCCTCAAGTCGAAAGTTTTCGACCAATGTGTGTCACCAGTGATGACTTATGGCGCCGAAGCGTGGTCTCTTACTATAGGAGCTTTATTGAGCTCCTTGAGTTATGAGTCGAGCTTCACGATTACTGACAAATGCTTGCACTGACTGGACACTGGCGAGTCCACTCAAATTTGTATGGTTCTTTCTTCAAAAACCATCTCAAACACAAACCTGCAGGGTCCTCGTAATGTCTGGACTTTAAAAGAGACTATGACCTGAGTTTGTTTCGGCTGTTTCTTTTTAGAGTAGTCAGGTACGAAACACGGGAATCGACTGGTTATAAAAGAGTGAAAGCGTTTGCTAAAACTTATTTGCAAAACAAGTTATCAAAATCTGTTCAGCAGTTGTTGAGATAGGGAATTTAATTAGTGTGTACATGAGCGATGTTAATACCGGTAATACGGATTACAAAATTCTAGTGCACATGCATGAAAATGATGTATTTGACAACAATTATTTGGGTTGGATATTTAACCTCAAGGGCCAAAGCGCCCCAATGGCACAATTTTGTGCCACCAAACCCCTACCGATATTAAACTGTATTTTTGGAAAAATAAGTCTTAAAACCAGTCAGGGTTTGGTGAAAAATCGGTACTGTAGTTTTTGAGATAGGGAATTTTTTGCCTACTTGGATCGTAGATTTTCAAAGTCGATTGTATGTTTGTTTACGATTATCTCGCGTTTGGCTAAACCGATTTTCATGCGATTTTCGGAAAAGTGTTTGTTACATTCTAGGGAAGGTTTTTGTATTATAACAATAACGGATATCTCGTGACATTGCCCTCATAGATCCGTATTTGCTGCTCGCTTGGATGTTGATTTCTAAAGACGCTGATTATACAGAAAGTTTTGTTGAATATCGGAACTACCTTAAAAGGGTAAATAAAAACTAAATAACTTTTCTTTCGGAAGTCGGTGAGTGAATAGTCAATGAAATAAAAGCAAAGACAAACCGACTTCCGAAAGAAAAGTTATTTAAACTTTTTTGTATGGAGTTTTTGAAGTCGGTAACTCTTTTTTAAAGTTTTTATCTGAGGTATATTTTAAAATGTTTATGTACGTACGTATAAAAATTGAAGATAAAAAAAAACAATAAATAAACACCTGATGTGGGCACCAAAAGCCCAGCTACACTATACATAATTATTATATAGGAATCACGTCTTAGCAAGAGCTGTTTAGTCTGATGAGGATTTCCTGTTGATTAACAAAAATGTAAGATCTGGAACCCTGGAACGTCTGGAATCGTCACGCGTTTCCCGTCCCCAGGCTCTAAGAATTTCACATCAAGAAGAAAGAAAAAGAAAGAAAGAAAAAACGTTTATTTATGAGCCCGTACACACAACAACAAGCAAATAAAGAATTAATAATAATATTAAAAAAAAGAACATGTTATCAAAGGAATATATACCTATCGTAAATGAAAAAACAACAACGATGTGGGACAAAAAATCAAGATAACATAATTATTTATATTGTGGTCCCACGGCTGTACATCAAATAGGTCCAGTTCAGCAAATTGTCGAGCAGCTAGTGCTCGACGCTGGTTTTCAACTGGACCTGGACGGTGACGTGACATCAGACGTTTTAGATCTTCGATTTTGACGACCCCGTTGTCGCTGGCATAAGCAACAAGATCCGCGTACGAAGTCGCTGGCAGAAGCTAATATAACAATAAATCTTGTTTGTTTTCTGTATAAGGTTGACAGTAATCTGACGTAGGGACCAACTATCGCAGCGCCATCTACAATTAGCTTAGAGTTGCCATCCCCATTGTAGATTTTCAGAAACGGAAGGGTTGGTTGTAGGAAGATTATTGTTGAATATCTAGACTAGTTATTATTATATCAGCCTGCACTGTCCCACTGCTGGGCAAAGGCCTCCCTCCATTCCTTCCAACGTTCGCGACTTTGCGCCACCTCTTTCCAATTCTCAAGGAAGACATCCAGCTCGTCCCGCCATCTCCTTCGCGGTCTACCGCGGCCTCGCGTCGCTGTTTCAGGGCACCAATCAGAGCTTTGCGTGCCCACATCTCGCTCGACATGCGACAGACATGTCCTGCCCAGTCCCATTTAAGTTGGGCAGCCTTTTGAGCCACGTCAATGATTTGTGTTTTGGAGCGCAGTGTAGTGTTTAGAACGTAATCTGTCAATTTAACACCTAGGATACTGCGCTCCATTCCACGTTGGCAAATCTTGAGTTTGGACATTTGGATGTTCGTCAAAGACCAAGTCTGTGCACCGTAGGTCAGGATGGGGAGAATACACAAGTTCATCAACTTCTGCTAGACTAATACTATAAAAAAAAACTTTTGATACGGATATGTTCTCATACGTCAACAAATGTAGGGTATCTAGGGGATTTTAATAAAACTTTGTATTTAGTCCCTTATTGGTCCCTTAAAAAAATTGAAGTCCCTTTTCCCTCTTTTTGTAAGGAAGACTCCGCTAAAAGCCCTAGCTATGCTGCGGCAGTCCCAGAGTGCGACACGGTTGTTTTTTTTTCACAGGTGTATGTCTCATTCCGCATCCGACGGGACGATGGAAACGGTCGGGGAGTCGACTCGGCGCGGGGCCGCGTCCGCACAGGAGAAGAGCAACTCGGTGTCGCTGAGCGCGGGCCGCGTCGTGTCGCGCGGCTCGGGAGCCACCCCGCTGGCGCTGCTGCCGCCGCGCCGCCGCGCGCCCTCCCCGCGCTCCCCGCCCGCGCCCGCCCCGCTGCAGCCCGCCGACATCCTGCGGCTGCCCATCGTGTTCGCGGACGACGAGCCCGAGCTGGAAGAGAGCAGCAGGCCCGTGACCGTGACGTCGGGCTCGCGCGGCTACACGCGCGTCATCGTGGCCTCCCGCGGGCGCGCGCGCGCGGCCCGGGGCGGCGCGGCCGGGCGCGGTGCGGGCCGGGCCGGTGCGGGCCGGGCCGGTGCGGGCCGGGACGGTGCGGGCCGGTCCGGTGCGGGCCGGTGCGGTGCGGCCCGTGCTTCTGCGGCGCGGCCTGCGTCTGCTGCAGCGCACCGACCGGCCGCACTGAGATAGCTCTAAAACCGATAGCTTGTATACTAATGATAATTTGATTAAATTCATAATATTGCAATCGATTTCATTTTATTATCCCACTAGTTAATGCCCACGTAAAGTCCGATAATTGTTCCACGGGAACGTTATACCGAGATAAAAAAGATTTAAATTAATTGTTTATTGTATTAATTGATGTATATAGTAGTTTATCTACTCTCATATCGTAAAATTCAAAATATCAAACTCAAAACGAGTTTATAAAGACGTACTTTATACCATATAGTATACCGAAATGAAATGAAATTATAACACTATTTTCTCTAACAAATAATGTTATTACTCGTAGTACACTCGA